>CAUYQV010097594.1:0-29884 GCA_963574575.1 Galagoides demidoff
GTGGCGGGCGCCTGAGGTCCCAGCTACTTGGGAGGCGGAGGCAGGAGACTCGCTTGAGCCCAGGAGCTGGAGGTTGCTATGAGCTGTGATGCCATGGCACTCTACCCAGGGGGATAGCTTGAGGCTCCGTCTCAAAAAAAAGAATGCTCTTCAACTCCATCTAGGTTAATACAAAAGATATAAAGTCTCCATCTTTTTATGGCTCAATAGTACTCCATGGTGTACATATACCACAGTTTATTAATCCATTCATGGGTTCATGGGCACTAAGGTTGTTTCCACATCTTGGTGATTATAAAGTGAGCTGTGATAAACAATCTGGTGCAAGTGAGTTTGCTTCTGGTTGAGTATAGTACACTGATTTGTCTATAGACATTTTATCTTCTTTGAGAGCAGGGGCCATTTCTATATCATTCCTTTCTTTCACTGTACTTAGGGACTTTGTTTTACATACTTTAGGCCTTGAATAAAACCTTTATATCAACTTAGATGAAAAACAAAGATTAGAGTCTCTCCGAATGGTAGAGTACTACGTTTGCTATCCAGAGACTCAGGTTAGAGGTCTTAATGTTCCATTATCCTGGGAAGTTGGGCACATTGCCTCTATTTTCTGAGTATCACTCTTCTCATCTGTAAAACTATCTAGCACCTGCTCCATTCTTTGACTGTGTTATGAATGAGGGGGGCCCTGTGTGAATGGTAAAGGGTTGGAGCAAAGTGAGGTATGTGTGTGTGTGTTTGTGAGTGGGTGGGTATGAGGTGTCTGTGTTTTTAGAAGTATGGAGGGGGAACATTTCCTCTTAGCCAGGTGTAGCGAAATACCCCTCCATGTGTGCATGCTGCTGGCCGTGCAGCCTGAGGGGACAGGACCTAAGATAGCCTCCCTAGCTCTTCACAGCACTAGCTAACTTTGTTGAAGGTTTTTCTAAAACTTGCTCCTGGTGTGCAACAAGGGTAAGGGGAAAACATCCGCTCTGCCCCTAGCTTTCCCTTCCTGAACTCTGCCCTGCATTTTGCCTGCACAACTTGCTTTTTCTGCCTACTCTCCAAATCTAATCAAGCAACTGATTCTTAGGGGTACTGAGATTTGAGGCTGTGGCTGGAGCTGAGCAGCACTAATGATCCCTGGGAAGGAGGGGACACTTCAGAGAGGGTTATACTGCTGGGTGCCATGCAGACTAATGAGTCTTAGTGAGCTCCTGAGTGGGCCAAGGACAACATTCTAGTAGTTCCTAAAATGTGACTGCTACTCGTCATTATGCTTTGCCTGGTGATTTTAATTCCATTAGGCTGCTCTAGGATCCTAAAAATCCACAAAAAAAAAAAAAAAAGGAAAAAGGGAAAAAAAGTATGCACAGTGGGACTGCGAATGTGTTATACTGATTTGGCAACACCTAGCCTTTTTACAGCACATAAATGTTCCTGTTGTTCATCTTCAGGGAATACAGTGGAGAAGCATGCTGCCTGTCTCCAGGGCAGCAGGGTGCATGGAAAGGAAAACTAGGATAGAGCCCATACAGACTGCATTAAAAAAAAATATTCAGAATATTCTGGTACAACCTCCTAAGTGTAGTAGAGGAACTCGAGAATCATAGAAGCTATTGATTCTACAAAAGTAACATCTAATTAGAAGATCCTAAGCCAGGGCTTTTGGCTTCTGTCTCCCCTTGCCTCTACATCTGGTTTCAGTTTTCCTATGGAGTTGGTAATAAGGATTTTATGTCATCTCTTCTTTTTTAGCTTGGGCAAACAAGGTTAGGACTGTGTATCTTGTATGTCCCCCACAACTATTTTGTAGGACGGGTAGAGCAGGAATCATTCTCATTTTGCAGATTTACTCAGGGTGCACAGCTAGATGATGACAGAGAAGTGACTAGAACCCATGCCTGAACTGTGTTCTTGGTTTTCTCAGCTGTGGGAGGAAGAGGAAAATTATGAGACTTGGATAATTAGCTCCTGTCTGCTGCTTACCTTGGGTAAGCCCAAAGTTTAGTGTTGATACTTCAGTATTCCTTCTTGTATGACAGTAACACCTTTCCTACCTCTCCATGAGGGCCTGAGTTAAGATGTGATAAGTTTTTCATAATTGTGCTTACAAAATAATAAAAGGCCATCCCAAGTAAAGTACCAGTAGACAGATAATTCCTTCTGAATACCTAGAAAGACCAATGGAACCTTCAAGGTTTCTGCTTGTCTTACAGTTCTGACAAGGGCAGTTCATAGATTCAGCTGGAATTGGATGATTTTTCTAAAGCCACCTTTCCTACTATCCAAATCACTATCATCTCCTGGGGTGGAGCTAGAGGCATAGACAAAGTTACTGTGGTATCAGCAATTCTGTGGGAAAACTCACAACTGGCTCCCAGGTCACTGGTTAGTGTCTTTTTAAAGGTTTGATATTCAAGAGTCATTTTTCACTTGCTGAAGATCTCTGTCTTTCAGACCAAAAGCCCACTGTGACCCTCAGCTGTCTATGGAACAGTTTACAGGAAATGAGGCTTACAAGATTTGAGTAAAGAATCTGAAAAAAAAAAAAAGAATCTGATCTTCTGAGAGGCCTTGGAAGAATGATAGAAAATAAACAAATGAAACCTCATGTCCTTATTGGACATTTTACAATTAAATATTTTTTCTTTAAATATTCTCTTCTCCAAATCTTACAGATTTTAAATCACTTGCAGAATAATCTTAATTTAAAGTGACAGCTATACACATTTCATTTCACTGTTCTTGTACCTACTCTGAAAAAAGACAGTATATGCACTGTTAGAGATTATTTTAATTTGGTGACATCAGTTCTCACGTCCTTGTTGGAGTTTAAAAAATTGGTATACTTTCTTTCTCTCTGAGGTATGTTTTATTTGACAGTAAGTATAGAACAGTCAAGATGAACCAATGGCATGTATTTAGGCCTTATGACCGTGTAGAATGAGGCCAGAGGTAGCACTTTGGAAATAAAATTAGATGAGTGTGTCTCAAGATGATGTTTCTTGGACTGTTGCTCCCAAACAGAGAAGGTTTAAAGAATAGAGGAGACTTCATCTGAAGTGCATAGCCTTGACCTGTCTTGGGCACTGCCAGCCGACTCTCATTTCAGATGACAACTAAAGCCACATGAGGATTTCAATACTTTTTTCCTGAGCCATCCTCAGAAAGTGATTTTTGAGAAGGAAAATGAGATGCCTGGATCACAGCGTTACAATGAAGACCCGCGGAAATGTTTTAGCTCATGGTCAACAGCTTTGCCTTTGTTTCTTAGGATAAAAACCTATGCTGGAAAGAAATCTACAGAAGTGAGGAGGGAGGGACATTCCATCTCTCACCATGAGTCCAAAAGGGTGGGGAGATTGAGAGGGCATAGATGGGGTAGACCTGGGGTCTCTAGTTCCAAGTCACTTATTACCATGTCCCCTTTTAAAGAATGGAGTCTTCCCTCCTCATAGGGTGATTATGAGGACTGTAATGTTGGGGAGACAAAAAACAGGCTCTCTAGCATGTACCTTCATCCCAGGTCAAAGGAAGAAGAGTTGACTAGCCCCCAAAGCTGAGGTCTCTCATGGAAAACATTGCAACGCCCACAGTGACCAGCGTGTGAGGCATGGCCTTGACTACTACCATACAATGGTTTATAAAACTCAGCTTATCAGCCAGTCTCAAATTTGCCATTGCGATTTTAGATTTTGTGACCTTTATTCAAATATTTCCTTGTGTAAATAACAACTATTTGAAAGGTTTTTTGTTGTGGAAACTGGGACAAGCTGCTCTGTTCCCTTGCAGACTTTTTTATTTAAAGAGGGGCCTGGCTGTTGTGACGATGCATCAATATTCCATCATTATCAAATTCTGCTGTGTTATACTCCAAAAGGTGGCCCTTCCCACACCATGAGAGATGAGGCCATGAGGTATTGACACGACATAATAAAATGCTTTTTTCCCAGTACACAAATGTAAAATTTAACAGTGTTAATTTAATTAATGGGTTCAGATGATGTATCGAATCTCTTTCTCTGTAGAACAAACAGAAACTGCTATTTCCAGAATCCAGAAGGGACCTTATCACATCTGAGCAAAGCTGTTTTTAGTTCTATTAGAAAACAGTATGTTTTATATAAGACCTCACAAACCATTCCTTTGCCCTCTGCATGATTATCTTCTCAATACTTTCTCTTTGAATCATGGCCTTGTAGGTCATGCTAGCTCAGAGAAGATTGAAGCTGACAATTCACTCTTCCTACCACCTGCCTCTGAATATAAGTGTTCACTTGCATTCCATGGCAAACTCTAATCCCTGGGCTTGCAATATGAAAATAAAGGTTATTATCTTATGTGCCATCTTTATTCAAAGCTGACTCAGCCATTCATCTATTTTTCTATTTAAGAACTGTCTTTATATTAGTATAGCACTTTGGAAGAGTGGAATTTTGTGTGAACTCTCATTATGATTCCTTCTATCAGCCCTATAAAAACCAAAACCAAGTTAAGAAAATAAACTGTATCTATCTGCTATCATACATTGAGTCAGAGGGCCATCTTATAAGAAGAAATGGAGAAAGATGGAGATTCTGAAGAGTGCATTGCAAATCATGGATCTTCCCTGGAAAATATAATAAAAAAAACTAAAATTAATGTTCAGTCCTCTTTATTTGAATGACCATAAAATATAAACATGGTACTTTGGGAGATGAAAATTATGGAAATGGACAAACCAATAGCTTGGTGTCAGTGATTTATTCTAAAAATCAATTCTAGGACAGGTTATTAGATTGGTTTAGATTCAATTCAGTCTCCTACATCACTCCCTCAGTAATGACTTTTGTCTACCTGGTTTACTCTTAGGCTCTGTAAAATATGTATTTCCTCCACACACACACACACACACACAAATTAAATTATACTCAAATTTTATTTTGGTTATTACACACTTATTTTGTTCTAATCCTTTAAAAAGCATTTATCTGTATAAGGCATAATTCTCAGAAAATTCAGAATATACCTTTCTTGATATACAGAACTGAATAGATTGAGGGAAATTAAAACAAACAAATAAACACAAGGAAGTATTTCCAAAAGGGATATAAATAAAACTGTTTGACCATTTACCTTGCATAGTCTCAAACATAATTATAGTTATGAGTCCCTTGCATTTTGCACTGCTGGAGAGGTCGAACTACTACTCTTAATACATTTTTGGCATATTTATATTCCATGAGAAGATTTTATATCCAAAAAGCTGCCTTAGAAGAAATTATCACTTTTGAATTAAACTATCTTAGAACAAGATAGACAGTTTAATTGGATGATTCTCAAGATAAAAAGAAGGTCAAATACAAAACCAGTTTCAAGCATAGTATCTTCATGATTCTTTTACGGTGTTTAGAAAAGACTGAGGAGTGGACTTCCTACACTTTAAAGAGAATGGACCCACCTTGGCTAACATAATTAGTCTAAGTCAAAATAAGAAACTGGCAACTTGAAGGTTGAAGGAAGCATGAACCAGTTAAGAAGTAGCAGAAGGATGAAAGCCACCTTTAGGGACAGGGAGAAAAGGTCATTGGCTAACCACTTGATTAACAGAAAAAGCAAACAGCCAGAGAAATAATGAGTTGAAGATCATAGGCAAGGTCATAATGAATCAGTGGAAAGAAAGGTAAAAAGCAAGTGTGGCTTTTCAAGATGTTACAGCATTTTCAGTGAGGGCTTTTGTGCTCAATCCTCACCCCTCACCCAGCTCTGATCATTCCCGATATTTTAGAAATGTATTTAGCAAAATAATTTTTATTCTCAGAGAAGCTAAAATCAATTAATTGATGGAATTAGTAAACAAAAAGGCTTGCTTATTTTTAGAAAAACTAGACACATTTTAAGATTCCTCATTAAACCATGCCGAGGCAGGACAATAGAATGGTGTTTGTTCCTTTTCTATCATGTCCTACTTTGTCTCTATGGTTAAAATATTTTGCATCCCATATATTTTTTACTCAATCAGGAAATGCTCACAGCAGTTGCCTTATAAAGTGTGACATTTTGGAAGATTTTGTTGTTATAAACATTCATTTTTTGATATAAATCTCTGGGAATAAGTTGGCCAGAGTTTTTTTTCTTTCCCTTTTTTTTTTTAATACTTTATGTGTAAACTATTAGGTAACGGGGCCCTTTGGTGCTTCTAAAACTGCTCTAAGAGTTTGTAAATTTGGTTTTGCTACAACCACCGATAAAAGTCCACCCTAAATTTAAGCAGATTCCTCACATGTAGGCAGCCATGGGCCACTGAACTACTAGAGGAAGATGTGAGATGGCGCCACTCTCTCCCTGCCAATGCCACTCTTCCTGTTCTTTCTCATTTCTATCACGACCTCCCTCTTAAATAATGTATTCCTCATGGCCTTTTGTCATCACTGATACTTTTCTCTCCATTCTTATTCCATTTCCTCCCAGTTCCTGTGGGCTTCTAGGCTAATGAGTTTAGTGAGGACTTCTCTGTACATGTTCCTGTAAAAGGCCTATTGTTGTGTATGTGTCCCTACTTTCAATTTACAAGAATGGATATTTGGTAAATATTTTATTCACTCTATCCCTTAGACCTCAAACTTCATGCTCACTTAAAATAGCATCATAACTGAGACATAGGTAAAAGGAATATTGAATTATCTAACATGTCCAATTCTCTGTTTTTGCATATAAAAATACAACAAAACTAATAACAATTATCTATCCATGCATCATGGGCACAATTTGTAAAAAAGAAAGATAAATTGATAATGTAGATTATCTGAAAACAACTTCAGTGTTAGAAATAATTGGATAGGCTACTATTTATATCTAACTCCTTTGATGACTGTAGTCATGTATTTGTCTAAACTACGGTGCTTTATAACCTATTCCCTCAAAATGGATTAGAACATCACAAATATGCATAAATGTTATGTGTCTTGCATTTCCCAACAGGGAATCAAGCTCACAGTCTTTTAGTTAATGACATTTTTAATCAAGGCATAGCATTTATTTGAATTAATGAACCACTGTCTCTTATATATAACTATACATAGAACCATAGCTGATTACAAAGTCTGTAAATTGCCCATCTTATCTTGATATTAGCCAAGCATTTGGCATAACATATACATATGAATTTTGCCAAATAAATTCTCTCATTCTTTCAGACCTCTGTGGCTGAAAGCTAAAGTATGACTCTCTCCATAGGAAAATGGGTATTTAAAAAGAATAATGCTTAGCAATTGGCCGTTTAGGCAAGCTAAGTTTTGAATACACCCAGTTTTGGTCATAGTACATTATTTAGTAGTTAGGTAAGCACTCAGAGGAGAAAAAGTAGAATGCAGATATCAAGATTTATGCCTTTTATGTAATGCAAGATCTTGGTGAATCTTGGATCAATTAAAAAATAGCTTTGTTATAAAGGACATTATTAGGACCACTGGGGAAATTTGAATATAGGCTGTACTATAATGATAACTGCATTATATCAATATTAAATTTCCTAGTTGCACCACAGGAGAATGTTCTTGTTCTTAGAAAATGCATGTTGAAGTATCTAAACATATAGTGTCATAACATCAGCAGCAAATCCTCAAGTGGTTCAGCCAGAACAAAACAAAAAAGGTACAAACACATATGTGCAGTGCGATCAAGCAAATGTGTCCAAATGTGCCCAAATAGGGAGGGGGGAGGTGGAGGAGATGGAGGAGGAGGGGTGTGCTCCCACCTGATGGGCATAATGTAAGGATATAGGGCACAACTTCTGGCAGTGGAACATTACTATAACAGGGACCTTACATAACAAATGCAAACATTGTAACTAATTGTTTATACCCTCATATTAATCTGAAACAAACAAACAAACAAAAACAAATGCTAACCACTGGTTAACCTAGTTGAAGGATGCACAGATGTTCATTGCCATTATTCTTGAAACTTTTCAGTAGGTTTGAAAATTTTCAACATACAGGTTGAGGAAAAGATGATTCTCCCCAAGGATATCAAGAAAATATGCTTGGAATAATATATAGCAAATCAGCTAAAGTATTAGAAGCCTCTAAAGAATATAATTATAGAAGTCTGATTTTCCATGGGCATTAGATAGTTCAAATAGTTGCTTCTACCATCAGTTCACCATGCCCACTTTCCCTCAAGTACTCATGGTGAAGCATCAAAGGATGAATTAGAGGAGGTTTAATATGGCCAGGAAACTGGATCCATGGTGGTGGAAGATGCTGGCTGAGACCAGGAGAGGTCACTCATCAGTCAGCCTTATTCACAGCTCCAGTCCTGAATCTCAGTGGGTTCCAGGGTCAAGGAATCCGGTTATGTTCCTTTTACATCATCAGTCATCTTCAGGGACAGGCAAGGATATGTCTCCTATAGCTTAAATACCCAGTCAAAGTGAGGGAGATCCTAATGAGAAAGCTGAGAAAGAGCCCACAACAGCCAATGTGGTCCCGGATCAAAGCAGGGATTTGTAGGAAAAAGCAGTGGGAGACTTGGCTTGGGCAGCCAGGTGAAAGAAGCTGCAAAGGGCAAGCAGCTTCCACAGATCAAAGAACTAACACTTCTTACAACTCTTATACCTAGCAACCACCTCCTTGATCGCCCCAGTTTGGATGAGTTTTCTAATAACTTGACCACATGAACTCACAGTTCAGAGTTAGGATCTCTTGAAATCAGGGCCGATAAACAGTGTAGAACCTAAATCTAGTCACCACAAAATGCAGCTGCAAATAAAAAGTAGGGAATGCTGCTATGAATAGTGCCTTTTCCCGGCCATCACAAATCATACAACTGAGGATACAGATGGGAGCCCTGAAATGATGAGGACCAGGTGGGTCAGATTTTAGACAGAGGTTACATAAAACACCATCTTCACAAGTAGACAAAGCACTTTCTCATAACTGTAAAATTACTTGATGTTTCTACATCACCCAATTCTACGTTCATTACATTCTGTCTGTCTGGGGAAGCTGAGAGTTAAAGAGAACACACTTGAAACTTGTCATTACATCCAAGGTGTAACCTGGATTTGCAGTCACACCTTGGAAGGCAGAAGAGAAAGAGGACACCGTGTCCTTCTTTAGGAAGGCATGCGCCCATGTGCGATTACCATGGTCCTCCTAATCCTTCATATGAGCAAAGCAGCAGAAAGCTGCCCAAATGCTCTCTCTTTCTCTCACAGACGGCACAACAAACACCGAAGTCTGGCTAACAGAGAAAATGTCTACATGTTCCTCGCGATGTAGAACAAAATGCTATGGCAGGCTATCAAGTGTGGGAGGGAATCAAATCCTTGTCAGCCTGTTGTCATTTTAGATAACAATTCAAGACGAGAACCTGTCAAAGACCATATGAAGGCAATAAACAGTGTGAGTTCAAATGCCCCCAGAATGAGTGTCAACTTGAAAATAGAAGGATGTGAAAATGAAAAATAATCAGGATTTGTAGAGAATAGACTACTACAGAGGTGAACTGTAGAAAAGAGTAGTTTATCTTTTAAAACTATAAATAAATGTTTTTACTCAAAAAAATTATGAGTAATCGAGTAATCTTTTACAGAAGGTGTAACTGGCTTTGACTTAGTACTTTATCACAGCTTAGCTCTTCATCTCACCATTAAAGGTTGTGTGCTCTGTGTTATTTTTTTTTCCAATTGTAGAAATAGCTTTGGTCAGAAACACATATTCACCTGCCACCCACTGTTCTTACATCTAGTCTTGGTGCTCTGAATCTCTTCATTTCAGTGGTGTGGGCTGGGACGTAGGGACACATCATGTTGGAAGAGTGGTGAGAAGTAGAAGAGAGGGGCAGTGGGATAGGGTATTCACCAGGGATGGTGGAGTCACATTCTGTCTTTAGGACATGACCAGCAGAGGAAGGCAAACTCTTCCTCTCCTTCACAAGGATGAAAGAATGCCCAGACGAACCAGAATATGAAAAAAATAACGTAAATGATAGCTGCCAGTATGTTTTGAATAAGAGCACATGCCAGTTTGGGATGTGTGTTTCTGGGTGTGAGCATGTGTATCTTTTCTGCTCTCTACAGTGGGTTAAAGTAGTTATTATTATCCCCTGCCTTCTTTTTCACAGATGAGAAGACTGAAGCTTCAGTGAATTTAAAGGCTTTCCCAAACGCAACAAACCACTTAGAGGCAGGACTAGAATTCAAAATCTATGTTTCTACATCACCCAATTCTATGTTCATTACATTCCTTCTGTCTGGGGAAGCTGAGAGTTAAAGAGAATACACTTGAAACTTGTCATTACTGCTGTTGGTGACTTGTGTCTGATATTCCTTCTTTGAGGCACACTGTGGGATTGTGTGTTCCTTCTGAATTTAGGGTGGCCAGCTTGAGATTTGCCATATCTCTTCCCTCTGCTGTAGTAATTGTAAATTGTGTAAATACCTGCCCGCTGTTATCAGTCTGAGTCCTTGACCAGCCACAGTGAGTACCTTATCCCTTTGCTAGTCCCATTTCCAGTGTCTACATGAATAAGGTTTTGTTGTTTTAAACCACTAAGACTTTTGGTTTATTTGATACCATAGCATGATCAACCTTCTTCTGACTAACATAATATCTCACTGTGCTTTGACAGATAGATTCATAAAAGTTCTCCAAGAATTTGACTATAAAGAAGTCAACTGAAAGTTGCATGAACTATATACATAAGGCATTAAACCTCCCACCCCCTTGTGGCACAGTGAGAGAGAGGTTTTAGAGGATGTTTCTTTCAGCTTTAATTTCATGTTAACAGTTAGGTTTAAGGGCATGAAATTTAGCTGCTGGTAGAGCTGAGGACATTGTCCCTAATTGGCTGGAATGTGATAAGCTGCTACTGTACAGAGGTAATGCTGACAAGATGTCACATAGGCATGCACAAATGGTCCAAGCAGGAACAGGTGAGACACAATAAAGATATTAAGACTAACTCATGATCTATATGGAAAAAACTCATTGTCCAAGTAAGGGTCCATGCTATTTATTGCCTTTGCTTAAGAAGAGCTGTATTTCTTGATGCATTCAATCATACAGTTGACAAATACTTGTTAACAATGTACAGGAAAGGATAAAATCATCATCATTATGTACATGAGTCTAACCCACATATGATTTTTATAGTTACCATCTTGAGTTCCTGAGTAAGAAATCTAAAAAAGCTCTCCTATATTATCTGTCCCTTATTATCTGGCCATAGGCTACCTTTCTAGTCTCATTTTCCCCATTGCACCTCAGGTTGATGTTCCAGGCATATCAAACTATTCTCAATTTCACAATTTTTAAAATCTACTTATGCTTAATCCTTATATTTATAGATGTCCTCTCTCTATCTCATCCTCAAATCCAATTTATTCACTGCAAGGCTCTACTCAAGCCATTTCTCCTCGGTTTTAATCTAGTTATCAGCCATAATATATTATTAAGTACTCACTGCATTATGTGAATATTAGTTATCCATTACAATATGTTATGTGAATATTATAAGTCCTCACTTACTTTCTCTATGCAAATTTTTGACTCCCTCCTCTGCATTCTCAAGACACTTCTGAACCTTTCTACAGTAGCATTTCTCACATTTTCCTATACTATGTTATTTATTTACTTGTCTTTTTTGATAGACAATGCACTCCTAGGATAAAAGACTAACACGTCACTTACTTTTATATCCACAGATCAACACAAAGAATAACATAAAGATGATCAGCGAGTTTTGTTGGATGGCTGCATGAATGAAAGAATAAAGAAATAAAATAACATGAAGCTTCTTAGAGAAATAGCCCATATCTATTCTATGTCTATAGGCAGAAGAATATTTATCCAATAAATGGTCTTGCATGAAATCATAAAGAATACTCAAAGGGTCAGTACTCTCTAGTAAAAAATAATGATAAATTCTTCCTAAATTCTATAAATATTTTAGTTATGGCAATAAAGTTAATGACTTCAAGTTCTAGAACAAACTCTGTCCAAATTTTTTTTAATCAACCATTCATGTCATTCAAGAATATCTAACAAAGGTAAGATTTTATTTAGTCAAATATTTATCAAGACAACTGAGAAAAGAATGCAGGCAGATACTGTAAAATACTGGAATACAGTCTTGTGAACATAGCTGGAAGGTTGTAGCAATTGTCTTCCAAAGAGCACAACAAAAATCAGGAGAGTTTATGCTAGTGGGCAGGTGAAGTCTCATTGGATATGAAACAGAATGCATTTTTAAACATCTAATGTATTCCTTAAATTAAACTTCATAATAATCCTATTATGAAGGATTATTGAAAATTACAAGACCCTTATAATTACACCTGCAGCGCCGTGTTCATCTATGGAAATAAAAACAAACATGGAAAATACTTTCTGATCAGTGTAGGGTAAGCTCGTATGACACTCAGGAATATCATATGCCACGGAACTGTTAGCCACTATATCTCAAGGCCAAACCAAACCAAAACAACTGAAAAAATTCAATAGAAAATCATGGAACAGAAAAGCTTATATTTCAAAAAGTCTTCTATTTGACAACAGAAGTAACCACTTGGCTCCTTCAGTGACATGTTGGTTACAGGTCCCTGGAAATGAGAAACTTGCAACAAACACACTGCTCCCTTCATCAAGAGAAATTGCTCAGTGAGTACAATGCGCATTATTCAGGTGACAGATACCCTAAAAACCCTGACCATCTATGTATGTAATAAAATTGTACTTGTACCCCATGCATTAATATAATTAAAATTTAAAAAATAAGAAAGCAAAAAAGAAAAAAGGAAAAGTCAGTTAAAGTCTTAATAAAAAATATGCTTAGTGCCTTATTTGGTTTGCATTCTGACCCAAGTTCCATATGTCATCATGAATGAGAAACTAACAATTCAAAGATGGGTGCTGGTGCATGGGCCACACGGATCATAGCCATGGTGATGTGAGTGGCAATATCCTTAGGAGGATTGTGCTAGGAAACTAATCCAGAAACTCAGGAATGAAGACACATGAGAATAAGAAAGAAAGGAATATTTTCTCCTTTCATTCATCGTGCACCTAATTTTAAACATTTATCATTTATCTAATTTGTTCTTTCTTCCCTTTATAGTCCTTCCCAATCTTTCCCTATAAAAAAACACATGAAACAATACCAAAACAAACACCAAACAAGCAACAATAATAGGAAGAAGAAGAAAGGTTTGCTTGGAATCAGAGAGGTAAAAATCTTTAAAAATGAGGCCACAGCCTACAGACATATGAAAAAAATGCTCCTCATCCTTAATCATCAGAGAAATGCAAATCAAAACTATTTTGAGAAATCATCTAACTCCAGTAAGGTTAGCCCATATCACAAAATCCCCAAACCAGAGATGCTGGCTTGGATGTGGAGAAAAGGGAACACTTCTACACTGCAGGTGGGAATGCAAACTAATATGTTCCTTTTGTAAGGACCATATTTGGAGAACACTTAGAGAACTAAAAATAGACCTGCCATTTGATCCTACAACTCCTCTACTAGGTATATATCCAGAAGACCAAAAATCACACTACAATGAAGATATTTGTACCAGAATGTTTATTGCAGCGTAATTCATAATTACTAAGTCATGAAAGAAGCCCAAGTGCCCATCGACCCACAAATGGATCAATAAATTGTGGTATATGTACACCATGGTATATTATGCAGCCTTAAAGAAAGATGGAGACTTTACCTCCTTCGTAGAACCACAGTCAATAAGCTCACAAAGGACTTTCTCATAAAGAGTCATTGGAATGACAGGTGGCCAAGACATCTAAGGGGTATGACAGAGGGTATAGTCTGAGTATCCCTCACCCAAAATGCTTCAGAGCAGAAGGGCTTTAGATATTTTTCAGATTTTGGAATGTTTTCAGAAATATAACGATATATCTTGGGGATGAGACCCAAGTCTAAACATGAAGTTTATTTCTGTTTCATATACACCTTCTACCTATAGCCTGAAGGTAATTTTATACTCTATGTTTAATATTTTGGGGCATGAAAGAAAGTTTGTGTATGCTGAACCATCAGAAAACAAAGCTGTCACTGTCTCAGCCACACTTGTGGACAATCTGTGGTTCTTTGGTGTCATCATCATCACTCCTGATGACTTTACATGCTCCTAGTAAGCAATCATTTTACTCACACGTAAGTACTAACAGCAAAAAATATGACATGCCATTCATACAGTGAAAAAATAATGTGTCCAGTGGAACCTAGCAGCAGAGTGGCACCACTAGAATACAGCAAGTAATAGCAGGCTTTCAGTCTCCACCTACAATGTTTTGATTAAAAATTAGGTGTACCCTGTGCCATCATACTGGCACTCCAAATGTTTGGATTTTGGAGTACATCAGATTTTGGATTTTCAGATTCAACTCAGCTGGGCACGGTGGCTCATGCCTATAATCCTAGCACTTGGGAGGCTGAGGTGGGTGAATTGCCTGAGCTCATGGGTTTGAGATCAGCCTGAGCCAAAGCAAATCCTCACCTCTAGAAAAATAGCTGGGCATTGTGGTGGGCACCTGTAGCTCCAGCTACTCAGGAGGCTAAGGCAAGAGAATTGCTTGAACCTAAGAGTTTGAGGTTTCTGTGAGCTATGATGCCATAGCACTCTACCAAGGGTGACCAAGTGAAACAAAGTCTCACTCAAAGAAAAAAAAAAAAAAGAGGAATGCTCAACTCTTTTTGGTAAAAATTTTCTTTTTTGAGTCTGTTGCCATTTTCATGGGTATGTTCAAATTGAAATTACGTCTTTATGATTTTTACTTTATATGAATGTTAAGTGTTAATAAACTTTTTTAAAGGAAAAAAAAAGATGTGGCAGGCATAGAGAAAAATGGGTATTGGGGAGGGACTACTGCTTGTTGGATGAATTATTGAATGCTTCTTTCACATTGTAAATAATAAGTTTTAAGAATTGATTTCATGGAGAAAAAAGTAAGCAAGTTTTAAAAATATGAACAAATATATATTCAGTAACTTAATGTTGGCTCCAAAATGTCCATGAATCAAGGATTGCTTAAATAAATGATGGAAGAAATGACTCTAGTTTCTAACATGGGAAGATGCTGAACTATGGCTAAGTCAAGAAAATAAGCTTCAGATGTTGACTTTTGTATGTCCCATTTTTCCCATACCACAACTACTGCTGCTACTACTATCACACACTCGTGCAATTTTATATGCAAAAACAACACAGCAAAATAAGAAGTTATGCACCATGCCATTAACATATTTTTGTTAGAGTATATATTTTGTTAGAGTACATATTTGTTTGAGTATGTATTATGAGGTATGTTAATATTCTATTTTGTATATTTCTGTATTTAAATTTTGATTCAAAGAGCAGGTATTATTTTATAATCAGAAAAGATAATAAAAGTATTTCCATTCATAAATAGAAATAAAACTCAATTATAATATATGCAGTGAAAATGTTATTGGTTTTTAAGTCCAAAACTCTCTTTTTTCTTCCCCCCTTCAGCTCTCCTTTTTTAAATATTGCTCCTAACACAAATCCTTGAAATGTCTCCTTCCTTTGACATGGTCTCCATTTCTTACAAAGTAGAGGGCTCTCAGGCTGAGGCCCCAAAAGTCAATATTTCTAATAGGACTTAATTGTACTTTGAGTTAGAGTTGAATTTTATAGGATGCTATGAATGCTCTATTTAAGCACTGAGAAGACTATATCGCTCTGCTGTAATCCTGGACACAGGGAAATTGAAAATGAATAATTACCAAACCAGCTTAAGTGGCAACAGTAGACATATTACTGGGCACTTCTAATCAGTCCCAGATTACTATAGTAAATTAAACAAGAAAGCTTTTATTTTAGCCTCTTAGGAAAGGGAATTTATACTTGAATGTTGAATGTTCCCCAAATGATTGAGTCATTGTCTTTTTTTTTTTTTGAGAGAGAGAGAAGGTCTTATTTTGTTACCCAGACTAGGATACAATGGGATCCTCACAGCTCACTGTAGCCTCCAACTCTAAAACTCCTGGGCTCAATCAATCCTCCTGCCTGAGTTTCCCAAGTGGCTGGGACTATAAGCACAGGTCACCACATTAATTTTGTAGATACAGGGTCTTGCTATTACCCAGGTTGGTCCTGAACTCCCTAAATTTGGTGGATCCTCCTACATTGGCCTCCCAAAGTGCTAGCATTACAGATATGAGCCATCGTGCCTGGCCTGAGTCAGTGTCTTAACTGTGGTTTAGGTCATCTTCTTGTTCTTCTGAATTCAAAACTGGTTCTTGTAGCCACACCTCTTTCTGTTTACTATCAGAAGTTGGATTCAGGTCTGTTACCTTCTTATGTGACCCTTTTAACAACTATTACAAGCTTACATTTTCTAGATCTCTTCACTATTATCTATGGCATGTCAGCATCAAGAATTAAGCCCATAATACAAATTGTAAGCCTGGACTAATTTCCATCTTAATATAACTTAATAGATGAGAATTTAAAATTAAGAACTCAGGGAACACATCCTGTTTCTGGCATAAATTCAGAGCTTTGAAATATTGACACTATTTGGCTGGATTATGCTACCTTATGCTGGGAGATACTGTTAAAGTGTGTACAGCTTTTTGATGGGTGAAAATCTCTTTATATATTTTTTCTAATTGCCAAACTTAGTAAAAGCTAAATAATGACTATTTCCCGGTACCAAATGTAAATATGAGGATGACCTGTTTATAGGGAACTCTTGAAGGAGGCATCTGTGTCATGAGACTGAACATCTCAGAATGCTGTATCCATCTGCCAAAAATCAGACTAGAACTGAAGAGACCACAGACTTTGGCTCAGATGTCTGTCATCTTGTACCTGAAATGGCCGGTGATGCACAGATGGACTTCCTTCACTCTAAATCAAATGTTGGGTCATGCATATATATCAATGACTTCTTCATTTAAGCCTCTGACTTGAATCTTCTAGGTATATATATTGGCTGGAAGGAATTCTACCAATTTGTACACAAAAAGTTTCAGCTTCTTTCTTGTTGGGTTTCCAATTCCATTAACTTACTCAGAGCCTTTGCTATTTTTTAGCTGTCATTATGAACACTAATGAAAACCCATAAAAATTAGGTCTATGATGCTTAATATTAATATGCTAATATAATAGCACAATATGCTCCACAAGTAGCTATTTGAAGAAAATGACATTCTTCTGCAACATTACTTTTTGCTCTTTAATTTCATTTAACAAATGTTTACTGGTGTCAGAAGCCAAGCAAGTGGAACCTACATAGGAAGTGGTAATGCAAGCCTTCTAGAAATGTCTTTTTCAGGTTCTTTGATTACTATTTTCAAAACCCAGATGAGCAAAACACAAAAATTCAGCCATAATTTTATTTTCACTTCTCCCTAATCACTAATTAAGTACACTTATACAAACTCTATAAACATTTTTTAAAAGTAAGTAAATAAAAAGAACATTAAAATACAAGTGCAGGGAGAAGAGAAAGTCCAGAGAAGAATTATTATCCAATGAGGTAACACTTTCTAGAATACAGGGTAAACCAGATAATTGGGGGCTGACAGGTTAATCTTCCTTTCCTATAATGAATGTATAACTCTAAGTTTACTTAATGATCACAATGATTAATCATTCTTACCAATCAGCTCTGTCATCCCTCATCTGCCTTCATTAAAAAAAGAAAAAGAAACCCCCAAACTGCAAATAAATCCCCCTCCAAACTCTCCTCTGATGGATTTGATGCCAAACACAAAGGTATTGTTATTTAACTCTTAACCTCCAAATGTGCCAAATGAAACTAACCAACAGCAAGGAGGGGGGTGGAATCCATCTTACCTGCCACAGGCCTCTTCAATGAGAATCACCAAGGTGTATGAGCTCTTCAAAGCACTTTACCTTTAGAGAGGAATCAAAAATAATAAGTAAATAAGCTTCCCAAACCCAAAACAAAAAAGGAATACCCCACCCACTTTCTGAAACTCTTGTCTTTCCAGAATAGCTCTGAAGTTGGCAGATGTTTGCCATCCCGGATGTCCAGCATTTGAAGGTGACTCGGGCATGGCTGAGGCTGAGGGAAGCTCTGTGACAGACAAGGCAGCTCACTCACCTGCTCTCCAAAAACCATTTCATTGCAGATTAACTACTCCTTGATTATAAAGAGCATCCTGTGAGGGGTGGGGGACAAGAGGCCTCTCTACTTTGCAAAATGAAAAGTATTTAGTCACTAAAAGATATTTAAGAACCTTCATGGGCCAGATCACCAATGAACTAAAACACCCAAACTAGTTGCATAATTAAGCAAAGTAAACATTCTAAAGTGTCTTTTAAAAGGGTGCATGGAAACTGCCTTAAGAGGTAAATGTTTTAAGAAAAGGCTATTATGTTTTTCGCCTCTTTTCTTGTGGACAGGCTGTTGTCTGAACAATGAATCCAGGAAATCTAATGTGAAAAGCTCCCTAGGAGAAACATCCAAGTCCTTCTCCCTTGCGTGCCCAGGACCGGGCTGTAACTCTCCCAGTCCCCACCATCCCGCCCTTAGCACCTGTGGTGAGGACCCATACCAAATGTTATGGCTTTGAAACGTCTCCCAGTCATCATATCCTCTATCACCAAGAACCACCGAAGGAAGTACTTACTCACTTAGGCAGAAAATTTTCCAAAGGAAAATTAACCGGCAGAGGAAATGAAGGACATTAAGAAACAGACCGCGTCTCTGGAGTCTGATACCAAACCCGAGCCCCAGTGGAGTCCGGGCATCTGGCGGCTGAAAGCGCGCAGGCACAGCCCCAACCCTGGTCCTCAACAAGATGCTTCGGTGAATGAAAGGGTCCTTCTGCTCCCCGGGGAAGGGCACAATACAGATCTCCCTCCTAAATCAAAACTCCAGCAATTTCCTCATTATCCACGAACCTCGACAGGGAAGCACAGGATCCCAGCGTTTCATCAGACCGGAGGAAAGGGAAAGGTAGCTGGCGCAGTTACCTATTGGTTTTTCTGGGAACTCGGGGAAACACTACTGTGAGAAACGTTAAGTGTTCAGCCCCAGGGAAAACTTCCCCGAATCTGCAGCCACCCGAAAACGGGTGAAAAGACACGCCAGCACCGTAAAGGGCAAAGCCGGCTGTCTGTGGCCGCGACACTTGGGAAGGGGGACAGATAAGCGCAAAACAAACATAAGAACGACCCCCCGCCCCCACCACACCCTAGGAACGCCAAACCCATGCACCTAGAAACACACCCTGCAAAGTGTACAACTGTCTACGCCGCAAGGAGAAATCAACCTTCCCAGCGGCGGACGCGAGGGTTGACCACCCCAGCTCCCTGTGTCCAGGACCGAGGCAGGTCATCCGGGGGCCAAGGACATCGCGCTCCCAGCCCCTCGCAGCTCCTACTGTAGCCCCCGGATTCACCCCGATACTCAAAAAGCGCGGCCGGAGGGGCTGCTCGGGACAGTAAGGACGCGGTCGGCTACGAAAGGGATAGATTTGGGGGTGCTCCGCAGCAAGGAGCAGAAACTCCAGGAGCCGGGGGAGAGTTTCGGAGGTGGCTGGGGAGAGAGAGGAGCCTCCGGACCATAGGTTGCCCCAAGCAAGGAGTGTGCGTAGGGCAAGTCCACCCCAGAGTTCGGGACCATGCAAATCCCCGGCACCGACTTCGCTGCCTGGACTCGCCAGAAGCGCCGGGAGCAGCGCCTCACTGACCTGCGGGTCAGGACGGGCGACCTCCGGGGCCCGACTTTGGCGCTCGGGTGGGGCGGCGCTGCTGCCTCAGCGATCGGCTCCCCGAAGAGTCCTCAGGAACGTGGCGCGCGCGCGGCTGGCGGCGGGCGCTACGGGAGCGGACCGCCTGGCCCAGCCCTCGCGTCGTCCCTCCGCCCCTCCGGGCCGGCACAGCCAATGGCCGCGATATAGGCCCATTCCTCACCGCCCCCCAGCCGCGACTGTGGCTGGCGCCTGGCGCTGGGACAGCACCCCGCTCGGGCGAGGGAGGAGCTTGCACCACCGTTGAAAAATCCTGGAGGACGAGGAGGCGTTTGCGCAGGGGGCCCCATCTGGAGAAGGCAGGTGTGGTGGGTGAACTTTTGTGCATGTGTGTAGGGGGTGCCTTTTCTTTGGGGCCCAGGGCCCTCTCTCTGCAGGCGAAAGCGTCCACCTCTTGCCAAGTTTCTCTAATTTCCATCATGCATGAGTCCCGCGCAGCCCCCACCCCAAACTACGACCCCCGCTATGTCGTGGCAAGCCCAGCTCTGACTGCGCTGCGTGGGGATGTCGTCTCATTCCAGTGAGCAGTCTGCCCTCATTCAGCGCTTCCCCGATTCCCCTGTGAATCCTATGCCAAATCATCAAATGAGTCGAACAAGCTTGCAGTTTCTGTCGCTGCCAGTGAGACCGGCAAGCATAAAAGTGCACACCGAGTGAGAAGCAGGCAGTGATACTGACCAGGGAACTCCTGGATAGGAGCCTTTAACTGACAGGTCTGACTTCCGCTACCAATCAGCTCTGTGACCTTCATGAAGACTCTCAGTTTCTGTATTTCTGTTTCTCAGCTGGAAAATTAGAGGCTTGGATCGCCTGATATCCGAAATCTCTTTCACTCTGACACGCAACAATCCTGTTGGCACCGTGGCCTGTGAATGGCTGAGCCCCTGGAAAATGTCGGTCTACCTTTCCCTGGAGCCCCTACTCCACCTGGCTCCGTTACCTCCACGCTGAGAAGCAGCTGCTTGCGGCCAGGAAAGCAAATCCTGCCTTGCAGTACAGAACCAGGCTGCCCAAGTAGTGGGCACTTCCACTTGTGCAAACACTGCCACCCCCCAGTGCCCAGCCCCTGACCTCCTGTTACTTCTGCCCATCTTCAGCTGTTCTCCAAGCAGAGACAGCAGGGGCATCTGGCTTAATTCTGTGGTGCTCCTTGGTAAGTAAGTAAAGGATTTCTCTTCCCCCTTCTCCAGGGCAGTTGTGGGTGGGTGTGAATCTTTTCTATGTGGATCCTTCTGTGCCTGATCTAAAATGCAGGAGGATGGAACCCGCTGCTTTGTCAAGAGGGCAGATTTGGAGAACTGTTTCTCCCCCAGCACACTTGCATTGGCTTCCTAAACTTCACCTGTTCATGTGCCAACTTGCCTGACTTGTATTACATTCACGTCCTGCCTGCTCTATTACGTATTTGATGCATGTTACCTTAGTTTTTTACTGAGCCTGTCTGTGATATTATTCATGAAATCATTGGTTTGTGGGGCACCAGTTATATTTTAAAAAATGATAAAATAAAAGCGTAAGTCCTTTATGCCAGTTGAAAATCATCCCAGATGTCACTGGTTGTTCTCACACTGCACCTAGGGAAACCTGAGGTGTATGGGAAGACAGGTAGAGCCACTGACCTTCAGGACAAGGGTCCTCAAAACTTCTTTGTGCCTAAGATTCCAACCCTAGATCTGATTCATTCACACTCCACAGGATTCTAATTCAGTCTGTCCATGGAGAACCCCTGCAAGTGTCATGCCAGTGTCAGAGTGGAAGGGAACTGTTGATTGCCTGGTAGGCGTCTTATTCAGGCTGGGATAGCAGTTTTCATTTCCTTGTCTGGCTTTGTTGTCTATTCTGTAGGGCTTTTCTTGACATTTCCCGAACTATGTTGGTATATTAGTTTCCTAGGGTGACTATAACAAATTATCAGTACTTCAAACAGGGTGGCTTAAAACAAAGGAAATGTATTCTCTCACAGTTCTGGAGGCCAGAATTAAATGTCAGTTGGTTCCTTTGGACCCCCTGAGAAAACCCATTACAGTGGGTCCTTATCCTGGGGGATAGGGTGGCATTTTCCAAGACCCCAGTGAATGCCTGAAACTGGGGATAGTAACAAACTCAATCACTATTGATTGGAACATGTTTCTTTGTCTTTCACCTACAAATTTAATGCCTTTTTTTTTTTGAGACTGAGTCTCAAGCTGTCACCCTGGGTAGAGTGCGGTAGCATCGCAGCTCACAGCAACCTCAAACTCTTGGTCTTAAGTGATTCTCTTGCCTCAACCTCCCAAGTAGCTGGGACTACAGGCACGTGCCACAATGCCGGCTATTTTTTGGTTGCAGTTGTCATTGTTGCTTAGCAGGCCCGGACCAGGTTTGAACTCACTACCCTAGGTGTATGTGGGTGGTGCCCTGCTGACTGAGCTATGGGTACCATCCCTTAATGTCTTTAACATCTTAACTAAGCACTTATGCACTGTGGTTGTAAATTTTATAGTTCAAGTTACCACAGCAAAACAAGCACACATTTCTTTTTTCTTCTGTATGATTTCATTGATAGAAGATTTGTTCTTGTAGATCTTAGAAACCTCAACCTCTACTTTTCTGTTTTCTTATTAAGTGGAGAAATTTAGCCTTTTACCAAAGGAAGCTCCTTATGGCTTCTCTTTGGCCCATACAAATTGCCAGCATCACTGTTCTTGTGCTTTGGGGCCACAATGAAGCAAAATAAGGATTCCTTGAACGAGTGCTGTGATACCATGACTATCAATTTGATAATTAAGGGGGCTTCTAGGTGACTAATGTGGCAGGCAGGGTCTACTGCTTGGATCTTTGGACAAAGGGAAGATTCATGTCCCAAGTGGGACAGCAAGAGATTTATTTCATCACTCTTCTTAGAATGGTGTGCAATTTAAAACTCTTTGATGTTTTGCATCCAGGCTGACCAAAGACAACTGAAACCTCAGAAAATGAAAATTCAGTAAGTGAACCACACACTGGGGGGACTGCTTACTCTACATGCTTTTGACCTTGGTGTTTCTTGGCTTGTAGGTGGATGCATCACCCCAATCTCCATCTCTGTCTTCAGATTATCCTCATGATGTGTCTCTTCTCCCCTTCTCTTCTAAGATACTTTCATTGGATTTAGGGCCCTCCATAATCTAGGATAATCTTATCTCAAGGTTCTTAATTTAAATAGTCACATTCACAAGTGTCAAGGTGGACATCTGTTTTGTGGAGGCACCAGTCAACCCTCTACAGTTAGTGACTGTCCAAACCTCCTGCTTTGGGGTCAGGGCACTCTACTTGCCCAGAATGACATCATGTAGACTCTGACTAGTGTCCTTAGGTTTTTTGGTAGTTGCAACATTAACAGGGCAACTCTGAAATTCTTAAAAAAAAAATACCGACCACTTAAACTATGACACAAGGAAAACATGTAATTACGTTTTGGGAGTCTTTGGTAAACTCTGTCACTGTATCTAACTCTTCTTTCTACTTATTTCTTGGGGTTAAGTTGCATTCATAATGTCATCCTCTGCTTGATCTGGTAAAAAACTTTTATTGACTTCAAGAACAATGAAAAACTAATTGAGGCAGTTAGCCCGAAATAGAAGCCAAAGCTCCTATTTTATTCTTAAAATTTCACCTACAAAATATTTAGCAAATTTAAATTATGAAAGTTACTTCTATGGCAGATCAGGTACCACTCAAAGGCCTGGGAGTTTTCAGGCAGGATTTGGAGACAGTTTCTGGGCAGCCCAATTATTACCCTCTTTCTCTTAAGTTTTACTGAGGGAGAAATGGGTTGTTGGGAAAAGTATGAGATTTGGAATCTGATGAAAAGTCATTAAATTCTGTTGACACCACTTGCTATCCATCTGACTTAAACCAATCAGTTAACCTCTCAGTGCCTTACTTCCCTTATCTCTAAAATGGAAATAATAGTGTCCACCTTATTAAACAATTGTTGGGAGTGTTAAATACACACACACATACACAATGCATGCACACTGTTCTAGCAATTGTTCCACACATATTATAGTGTGTGCTCAAAATATTAGCTCTATGTTTCCTCCCTTGCTGTTATCAAAGCAACATTCAGAATTACTTTGTCCATTCACTAATTTTCTTCTAGATTATCAGGAAACTTAAAATATTCTGTTATTAATATTCTCTGCACTAACGCACTCTCCTCTGATGTTTCCTTTATTTTTTCATCTCTTCCTCCTTTCAGCATATTCTCTTCCCAAACTCTATCTTCTCTCTTAGTCCTCAATCTCTCTACTTTGCAATGGTTCTCACTTTCCATCAGCCATAGTTTCAGAGATCTGGGCTTTATGAAAGAAGCTCTGAAAACATTACTGAGAAAATAACTCTAAGAAGAGTATAGGTCAAAAAATTTTTTATTTCTTTTGCTCTAATTGATGTGTCAATTAGTCTTTTTTCTTTTGGCTTAAATTATGACCATCTTCAAAGCATGAAGAAATTTATCTTATGTAATGTTACAGAAAAATTCCTGGACCACAAATCCTATTAAGTTCAATAGACAATTTCAGAGCATTTTTTTTTTTTATTGCTAGGCAGTGTCTCAGGCACTGTGGATATAAAAAATAAATAAGACAAAGTCCCTGCCCTAAAATGCTTACAGTCCAAAAAGGAAGATAGACCTACAAATATAACCTTTGGATGCAAATATGCCTTATATGCCTGCAAGTGAATAGAACACATGAGAGAAATCCCTGTACTTTTTGGCTATGAAATTGGCTTGAACTGGCTGATTAAAATGCTTGCCCTGTCTCCAGTCCCTGTTAAGTGAGCAGAGCTGCTGGCTCAGGATGAAACCACAATGGAAGCCCATTGGCTAGTGTCGTGGATGTCTCAGTTTTTTCCCGGCTGCCCATCTTTCAGCCCTCCCCCTGTAGTGGAGGAATGCCACATTGTCTGGGACTCAGTGGGTAGCAAAGTCTGTTTCCACTGATGAAGCCACCCATGCCCTCCCACTCTCCCCATGATGAGATCTAGATTCCACTAATCAAGCAGACCTTTCTTAGACTTGGAATTTGGGATTGGTGATACAAAGAAGCTGAGATGGGGACAGTTCTCTGTGGCAGTGGTTCCCACCATGTCCAGTTTCTAGGGCCAGCAGGGCTTGGGGGTAAAGCAGCAGTTTGTGAGTTTCAGCGTCCAGGTGTCAGTTACAGGTTACAGCTCCTACTGTTCAGTGATGGCAACAGAATCCTCTCTTAGCTAATTCAGCTTCATGATTCGGCTGTGATTCTGACTGCAGCACATCCCCCTCTTTGCTTCTGTTCATTTTCTAAGCATCTTGCTGATTTTTTTCAATAAATTCCCTTTTTTTGCTTAAATCAGTCAAAGTGAGTTCTATTGCTGGCAACTAAGAGAACTTTGGCTGAAGCTTGGTGTTCTACTTCAACAAGAATAATGCTAATTAACTGACCCAGGTTAACGTCTCCTTTTAAGGAATTTTAACTAGAATGTTAGAATGGGTCAACTAGAATCCAGAACAGAAGCTAAAAAAACATACCCTGAGACTATGAGACAGCAGGAGCTGTGTGTAGGCTAAAATTATGAGCAAGCAGAAGTTACGAATAAGCAAATGCTATGAGTTAACGGAAATCAAAATACACGCAGAAGAGGGAGAGGGGTGGTGGGTTGATAGCAGCAGACAAGTCAAAGCCAAGGGGAATATTATGGGGAGGGAATGAATGAACCCCTTCCCTCCAGGTGACTCCAAGCTAACCCATTCAATAGACCCTCCTTGAATCTTGAATGATTTTCTAATTTCCAAACTACATTTCTGAAGTTGAATACCCCTGGCTGTGCATGGATTCCTCTGAAATTCCATTTGCTCCTTGTCTGATGTGTCTCCTTACCGTAACTCCTCTATTATCTGAGGTAAGCAGGTAAGATTCTATTCTATGTGACAGAGGCACCCAAGAATTACAGTAATGCTGTGACTATGAACTAATAAATGAATATTAAATAGTGTCACTGCTGACCTATCTCTCTATCTTACTTGAAATTCTCAGCAATAGAGCTCCTTCTGTGAGCCATAAAATTAATGTTTTGTAGGAAGCCCCTCTTTAAAATGTGCTCTATCCCCTGGAGGGAAAGACGAGTCAAGGTATTTCTCTGAGCAGATTTCAATGAGTTTATTCTTAAATGTTAACTGTAAGAGGGCTGATGATTAGGGCATGAGCTAGTCAAGGGGCAGGAAAATTAGGTGCAGGGCAAGAGAGGATGGGGAACAGAAAACAGAAAATGCCAAGGGGAGGTCTCCAGGGACAGTCTAAAGAAATGTCTTATGGGATATTCCCATAGGAGAAGACCCTGGCGGGCAACCCATTGTGCCAGGGGGCCAACATGTTGGTGGTACCAAGATTGTGGCTGCTCTAACAAGACCCACTCCACAGCTCAGCTGCTCCAACTACCAAGCATGAGCTAGCGTAATTTCCTTACCTTTTGGCTCCTACAGGAGATGGGGCTGGGCTAAAGTGGACATAGGAGGAAGGGCATCACATCCGCCTGTTCTGAGATTCGGCTCAGAAATTACATCAGTGTTAATTGTGCCTTTGGCTTATTTACACGAATCTGCACCCTTCATTTTTATCTCCTGTAACACAGAGTGACCTCTTATGACTTGCAAAAAAGGAGGTATCTGTATGCCTCAATCAGTGAAGGGTATGCAACCAAGGGAAAGAAGTGATTTCATTAATGAGACTTGAAGCAGGAAGGAGAGAATTTACACTGTGCTGTGTTTGAAGGGAGGGAATATACATGGAAGCTGCTTTAAAGAAAGCAGAAGTCTGAAGTTATCTCTACAAAAGCTTTATTTATTTCTTCAAAGTCTAAAATGTATGTGCCACAGTTTTTTTTAAAAGATTTTTTTTGTTTGTTTTTCTTTCTCAGAATAGTGGGTAGAACTGTTCTTGGAATAGCAGTGAGTCACATCAGGGTGCAGGTAGGAGAAAATTGTTGATGCCATGGGTGCATCTTTTTGTAGGGTACATGTCTCAGAGATGTCGGTGTGGCCAAATGACGCATGGTGGGTTATAAATCAATGAGGAGCAGACGGGAGTTTAATGCATCCTCCACATCCCTGTCTTGTGACTGGCTGAAGTCCATGTGCAATTTCAAAGAGGATGTTTGAAAAGGATATTCATCATTTTAAATTGCTCTGTGGGAGCTTTGCGGTTCATAATGTGCCACTTAGATACTCCTCAAAGATAGGTTTTCCTTGACATGGTTTGCACTTTCATAACAGCAAAAGGGCAACTTGGTTATTAGAAACAAACTTTGAAGACAGTAATAAGAAATATGGGGTGGTGGAGGGACTAAACAGGTTCAAAATATGGAAGCTGAATTCTAACCCCAAAATGTCTGGCACTGGGAATGCCCATTGTTTGGTAAGAGTTTTGCTATTCATTCGTTAGTTTAATCCTCGAGTACCACTGGGAAAGTCTTTTTAGAGCCACCAGCATGACTAAAATATATTTTCCTTTGTGGAAAATAGTTTAAAACCCAGAAGCATAATAGTGTAACAATACTAGAATTGGTGATCTGGAAAAAAATAGAAGATTGTTATTGAGATAGATCTGAGCCAAACGCATCTGCTATGTTCCTTGCCTATTTTGTGGCATCCTGATCAGAAGTGTGGTATGTGAATGACCCTGATTGTCAAGTAGAGAGTTGGTGTTTGGGCAGCTCCTTCCCAGACACCCAGGTAAAAATGAATCAGCAATGAACAGCCTGGGAAAATGTGCGCTTGAGCAAATGTGCTCTAAAGTCGAGAACAGAAGAAAACAGAATTAGATCCTGATTATTTCGGTAGAGTAAATATTAGCAGAGTATTAGGTATGCAGAATAAGACAGCATGAGATGTCTACAGACACTGTAGGGAGCAGGAAGAAGGACCCCACAGGTTTCCTATTGCATATTGGACTTTTTTTTATAAGTTAAAAATGTTTTTCAAAAAAGCTCAAGTAGATATTTCTATGCAAAGTACATATAATTGAAATGTTTTGGGAAATGGTGCCATAAAAATAGAGCCAGTAGCAATAGTATTTTTACTTCTTGCTTTGATATGCAGGCAGGTAGATAGACAAAAATTTCCCCAAATAATGCCCTGTAATCTACATTTCATGAATACATTTATTATCTGACACATATTTGTTGAGCACCTCCCGTGTACCCAGGGACTGTTCTGTGGTGACACAGTTGTGAATATGACAGACTTGAGCAGGTGTGGTCTGTGTTCATCATGCAGGTGCCTGAGAAGATAGCCCTTCCTTCATCGGGCCCTACAAACCAGTGGCCCTACCACTTTTCTCAACTGTTGATCTCCCTCTGTCCTCACTTCCCTCCTTGCCCAGCTCAGATGTCATGGCTCATGCCTCTAGAGGTCTTCAAACTGGGTGCCCATAAGGTATAGGACGTCTTCCCAAGAAAGGAACTGTGCAAAAACAGTTTTAAGGAAACCTTCAATATTATTTTTCTTAAACTGATTCACCCAAGAACTCATAAACATTTATAGAACTCCTTCTTCTGTTTCACACAAGAAAGGCACATACCTTACCCAACCTAAATCTTACTCTTCTATATTCAACCAGGCTGTAAAACCCAAAGGATGCCAAATAAAATGATAAGTCAAAATTTTATTTGGGGGTAAGTTTTCTTAAGAAGTAATTAAAACCCTGGCTCAGCGCCCGTAGCTCAGTGGTTAGGGCACCGGCTATGTGCACCAGGACTGGCAGGTTCTAACTGGCCTGGGCCTGCTAAACAACAATGACAACTACAACATAAACATAGCTGGGCATTGTGGTGGGTGCCTGTAGTCCCAGCTACTTGGGAGGCTCAGGCAAGAGAATCGCTTACGCCCAAGAACTGGAGGTTGCTGTGAGCTGTGATATTACAGCACTCTACTGAGGGCAACACTATGTCTCTGTCTATGACTCTGTCTCAAACAAACAAACAAACAAGAATTAATTAAAACCCTTAGGATTTTCCTGGTTTTCTTGTCTTTTTTATACTTTTGTTAAGGAGAAACACAGTCTTATAAACAATGTATCCTTTCCATGCTGAGTCATTCTGAATTCACATATTGGGTACACTGCTGTGTAGGAAATAATAACAGTTTTTGTTTATTGACTTTGATTCTTTTATCTTTGGTCTGTTATCAATGAAAGCCTCACTCTGGGGATAGAGTGCAATGAAGGTAAACCAAAAAGGATATTGTCAAGAACTACTGAAAAGACCTGGCACGCTATAGTTCATGCCTCTGATCCTAGTACTCTGGGAGGCTGAGGCCAGGGGATTGCTTAAGCTCAGGAGTTCCAAAACCAGCCTGAGAAAGAGTGAGACCCTGTCTCTACTAAAAATAGAAAACTAGCTGCGTGTGGTCACACATGCCTGTAGTTCCATCTACTCAGGGAAGCTGAGGCAAGAGGATCTCTTGAACCCAAGAGTTTGAGGTTGCTGTGAGCTAAGACACAATAGTAGTCTACCCACCCAAGGCCACAGAGTGAGACTTGTCTAAAAAAAAAAAATAATAATAATAACTGCAGAAAATTAAAAGCAGCTCATTGTTTACATGCATATAATCTTTTCTTACTTTAGCTACTGAAGATACATATCCCTAGGACTTTTTAAAAACTTTTTTTTTATTAAATGATAACTATGTACATTAATGCAATTCTGGGGTACAGTGTGGTGTTTTCATATGCAATTTGAAATATTTTCATCAAACTGGTTAACATAGCCTTCATGTCATTTTCTTAGTTATTGTGTTAAGACAATCATATTCTACTCTTAGGAAGATTCACTTGTACCCTTATAAGATAAACCATAGAAGTGATCCCTCCAATCACCCACCCTCCACACATTCCCCCCTCCCTCGAATAGCCAAGACATTACTCAGAAATAAAAACAAAATAGGAGGAATCATCATCAGACCTCAGATTATACTATAAATCCATAGTGATCAAAACAGCATGGTACTGGCACAAAAATAGAGAGGTAAATGTATGGAACAGAATAGAAAACCAACAGATGAATCCAGCTACTTACCATTACCTGATCTTTGACAAGCCAATTAAAAACATTGAGTGGGGAAAAGATTCCCTATTTAACAAAT
>CAUYQV010097595.1:0-32005 GCA_963574575.1 Galagoides demidoff
CTGTGGTCCCAGCTACTTGGGAGGCGGAGGCAGGACACTCGCTTGAGCCCAGGAGTTGGAGGTTGCTATGAGCTGTGATGCCATGGCACTCTACCCAGGGGGATAGCTTGAGGCTCCGTCTCAAAAAAAAAAAAAAAAAAAGAACTGTATCCTATTTGAGAAAAACCTGAAATTATCACACATATATATCTATTTATGTGTAAGTTGGGCGTTTTTTTCCTATAAATTATTTAATGGCAACTGTTGACTTATGGGGTCAGATATATGATGAGTTGTCAGTTGTGGGAAGATGATGAAGAAAGGAATCTGTATGATCGTGCATCAGCTTAGAAGATGGGATTTTCAGGCAACTACGCTACCAAGAAAACCCATAAACTGAGTTTCATACAGAATGGAAAAGGTAATTTGAAAATGATGCTGCACAATGAGCTACTATGACAAAGCTCCAGGCAGCAGGTTTATAATTAAATATAACAGTGATTGAGGAGTGCCCGGTCCCATTGTTGGACAGAGCAAAAGGGAGCAGACATTCAAAATTCAGAGTGAGATATATGAATTTTAAACAAGCCTCACTTGCGTTTCCATTTATGTAAAGCCATATTCCTTGTAGAAAATAAATTATGTTCCCAGTAGAATTTGAATGTCAAGTGGGCAAATAACACTAAGGGAATGTCAACACATACAGATTCTAATGAAGACATAATCTTCCACCTGTAGAATGTCAATGGTAATTTTCCCATATGAAGATGAGAAACAAATGCAATAGATTTGTTTTCCTAGAAAAAATAGCATCCATAACATTTGCCAAACTTAAAATGTGTTCACACAGACATAGGGAATTCAATTCAAAAGAGAGGACCCTGGTATTTTTGTTAAAAATCACTTAAACTATTGGAAAGCTAATTTTTTATTATTGCAAAATTTTAAAAAAAGTCTTCAAGTTATTATGTTTATCTATCCCTGTTATGGGTCATAATTTTATCAGGAGCTCCCTCAGTGGTTATGGGCCAATGGGTGTTCTCTCAATATACCAACTGGCACTTGGACCTTTTTGAACTTTAGCCCCAAGGAGGAAGATCCAAGAATGCTACTATTTGATTCCTGTTCATGTAATTTTTAAAAATAGTAATAAAGCATTTAGTAATGAGAATGGAATAAAGAAAATAGTAGCATTGTCCCTAAGAAGAAGAAATCAAGTGGAGTGATACAGAAATTATGCAGAACCTTGAATATCAACACACAAACTCTGAATTTAGGTTGAATATGGAAAACAAAGTGAAAGAATAATTTTATTTCTGTATATGATTCATTATATGTTATGAGCAGTGAAAGGAATAGTCTTTGGGAAAGAGACTTAATAGATTTCATAAGTTATTATGTCATTAAATCTGAAATGTCTGATTTTGAATCCAAAGTTTAGTTTATTATATCTCAAACAAATAGTACAATCAAAGTATGTTCCTAAACTGTCAACACACTTTTACCATCTTAATGGTAGCTGGTTTAGCCACCAGGGAAGCAGCCTGGAGAGCAAGTGGTGATAAAATTGTGAAATGCATTTTCCACCACTTGTTGAATTGAATAGTTTTTCCTTACATAAAGTGGTCTAAAGCATGGAAGAAGTGGTAGTCGGTGGGTACAAGGTCTGGTGCAGAGTTTCCAAGTCCAGCTTCTGCAGTTTGAGCAGTGTCCTTTGTGTGATAGCATTGTCTCGTGATAGGATTGGCCTCTCGATATTGGCCACTCTGGGCTGCTTAATCACAGCATCCCCATCATTTTTCTAGTCAGTTGTAGCAGACATTCACTGTAATGGATGGACCAGATTTCATGAAGCTGTAGGGGCAATAACAGCACCGGACCACAAACCAGACACCATAAACTCTCTGTGATGAATATTTGGTTTTGATCTGTGTTTTGGCACTTCATCTCTATCCTATTGTGTCAAATTCTTGTGATTGTGAGAATTAATCCATTTTCTTCCACAACAGGATATAGAAATGATTTGCCTTTTATGGTACAACAGCAAAGCAAGGCAAGCTCTGAGACCATTTATCTTTTGACACTTGTTTAATTCATGTGGAACCCATCTATGCAGCTTTTCTACCTTGCCTATTTATGTCAAATGGTTTGATATTGTTGGAATAGTAACATCAAACCTCATGGCTAATTCATAGATAGGTTAAAATAGAGTCACTTCTGTATAGCTTACTACTCATCATTATCCACTTTGGTCTCGGGTCACCCACATGGCTCATTTTCAAGACTAAAATCACCAGTAAGGAACTTCTCAAACCATTGACATACTGTGCCTTCATCAGCCACATCCTTCCCAAACCTTTTATTGATATTTCGAGTTATCTATGCTGCATTGTTTTTATGAGGGAACTCATATTCAAAAATAACATGAAATTTTGACTTATCCATGGTTTCACAAAAACTGCTCTAAAAAATGTAAAACATAATCACAAGTCAAAATGTGCATTTGAAAGAACGTGAATGTACCTTTACACTAAAAATAAAATAAAACAAAATGCCCCAAAGTGTCAAAGTGAAATATCAAAGACATCAACTGTCAATTTAGTATTTAAGGAAATTGGATATTCTATACTTAATTTCCATTCCAACCTTAATTTAAGAAGGAGTATATAGAAGAAGAATAATTTGACTAAATATTAGAAAAATACATGTGGGAATAATAGTTTAGTAATAGAAAGAACTTGGAAGGAAATGTAATACAATAAATGTAGACCTGCTTACAGTCAAAGTGGAAAACAGAGCTATCTAAAATTAGCCAGCAGGGAATGAAGTATGGAGAATCCTCGAAGTGCTAAAAGTAAACCTTCCATTTGATCCTGTAATTCCATTATTAGGCAGCTACTCAGAAGAAATAAAATAATTTTACCATAAGGACATTTGCACTAGAATGTTCACTGCAGCTCAATTCACAATCGCTAAGATGTGGACTCAAACCAAGTGCTCATCAACTCATGAATGGATTAATAAACTGTGGTATATGTATACCATGGAATACTATTCATCCATAAAAAGATGAAGACTTTACTTCTTTTGTATTAACCTGGACAGAGTTGAAGAACATTTTTCTTAGTAAAGTATCACAAGAATGAAAAAACAAGTATACAGTACTAATATGAAAACAATAGATAAACAACTATATGCACACAGAGACAAAAACATAATTAAATTCAAGTGAGGGGGAGGGGAGATGAGAGAAATGAGAGAGGGGAGTAGGGAGGGGGATTGGTGTGCTCTTACCTAATGGGCACAATTAGGGGTATACAACATACCCCTTGAGTGAAGGGCTCAATCACAACTTGAACTTTACCTAACAAATGCAAACAGTATAACCTAATTGTACCCTGTCTTATTAATCTGGAAAATAAATACATAAAAAATGTGAATGAAAAAAATAAAATTATCTAGCAGTAATAACATAATACAAATCAAATCTAATAGAGTAATGAGAAATAGATATAGCACTTGAATGCCTTTATAAAAGCAGAGATAATTACTAGAAGTTGAAAGAAAAAATAAAGTCACCAGGATATGGATGGGAGGTAAAGCCATGGGAAGAGCAACAACCCATGGAGAAGGGGTGGTGAGAAAATAGGAAGTCATCAAATAATCAACTGAGCAGGACCCGAACATTTAAGGATGAATGACTCTAAATTCAACCCATTTTGGAAATTCTACTGAAATTTCATCTTTCATTAAGCTTTCTCTGAACACTCCTGTTCACAGTCAGTGTCTTTTATTTTTCTGTTGTGTGGTAGATAGTTTCTCACACAACTATTAAACTCTGATCCTTACTGTGGACAGCTTAGTATATTATCTTCTCAACTGCATTACTCTTTGAAAACTGGGTTCAGAGGTTGTATCAATTTGCATTCTTCATGGATGATAGCCCAACTCTACAAGCAATGTAGGTACCCAATATTTGCTTCGTTTGCAGTTAGATAAATTACATTAAATAAGGAGGACAATCACTTAGGACATCACAGAAGAACTGGCAGGAAAAGCCTACTCTTTTTTTGTAGCCTGGAACCACTAGGCTGAGAGTGGAGGTAAACCAACCTTCAAGGAAAGGTTTAGGTTAGACAGACGTGAGGGCAAAGAAAAAGTATATAAATGAAAATAGATTGAAAAGGGAATGTGAGAGAGATGAAAACATCTATTAATAAAAACAAATACTAAGAAACCAATATAAAATGTCAAGATTTTATTTTATGGGTCAAAAACTTAGTAGTTTTACTAATTAGTAGCAGGAGGTTCAGAAACAGTCACGATAATTTCAAATTGATTTTGTATTGTTGATTTGAAGTGGTACTTTAGAAATAGTGGTTCTAAATTTATTTGGGTTCCTTACATGGTTTTGGTAGCAAAATACCAAATAATGTTTGTCCTTTTTGTTTCAAGGCAATGTTTCCAAGCCAAAGGAGTTCCCACAAAGAGCACATAAAACCTTAGCTCTTGGAAAGATATTTCCTTGTAAACACCAGGATAGCTGTGAGAGTGGCTTCACCAAACATGTATTATACCAGACACTCCGAGCCTCTTGGTGGTTAGGCCACCAGGGTCATGCATGGGATTATGTCTATTGTAAGTGCTCCATTTTTACCCTGACTAGTATTAAAAAAAGAGGTTTTTTTTTTTTTTTTTTTAAATCAGCATCAGCTTTGGGAAGCACTGTTTTATGATGCATAACATTAGGAAACCTTAAAATTACATGTACTAAGAGCAAAATCAGATCATCTCACTGCAGCAACTGAAATTAAACCTCTTTTTTTTTCTTCCAACAAGCCATAGTTAATGTCCAATTACTTGCTGTGAGTTGATGATCTGGATCTGTTTCTCCCATTTCTGAAAGAACGTGTCTGTAATATTCAGATCAGTGCTCCCCCTTTCTGTTTTGCTTTCTGCATTGTTGAGCAAACCTAACCACTAAGGGACATTTAATGTCATGCCTGGCCTTGTGATTGACAGAGACTCACATTTAGCTCTTAGAAAGACCGTTCTAACATTATGTGAATTGTAGTGAACATTTTCAAAAATCGTGAAGGCACAGAAAAGAGCAGAAGCTCATTCTTCAAAAAAAATGTTAAGAACACAGAATATAATTCAGTATTTACTGTAAAATATCTTTCAGAGAGCTAAACTTACCCTGTTAGTTTAAGAATATAAATCACATGACATTTATAATACTTCAACCATAAAATTATATAGCTCAGTCTGTTGATGTGACAGCCTGGGGATTATACCGAGAATGCATGAAAAAACAAGTCTTCTTTTATGTATTTTAAATATACATTTTTTTTAAAAAAGAATATTTTTGCTGTTCCTTTTAACATTTTTTAGGTCTTAATGTCTCTAGTTAAGCCCTGGGTAGTGTTACACAACACTGATAACCATCTTAAACTCAGGTGGTTTCCATTCAAGTCTCATTTTCTTCTTATACTTAAAGGATAAGGTCCTTAAACTCTTTGGACTATAGCAGTGTTATCTAAAAATGGCAATTAAAAATCTCTACCTCCATCACAGAGTGCTAGTAGATGCAATAAAAATAACATACGCAAAAATAACTCTAAGTACTATTATCAATTAGAACTAAAAGTCATAGTTAGACAACTGGTCCCAGACAAATAGTGCAAACTCAATTTCCCTGTCCCATCCCCTCTGAATACAACTAAGTACCCCAGAAATCATGCAACATACACTCATAAAAAGACTCGGGAAGGTGGTAGGAGTAATGCAGATTGGCTAAGGACCTTAGGTCTGCAATTTCATAGGGCTTTCTTTTAACTCCTGTCTCAGATTGTACAAAAGGAAGGCCCTCAGCCTTGAATTTACAGCAGGCGTATACAAACACAAAAATAAACAACAAGTGAGAAAAGCCTATTCTTTCTGGCCAAAGGGCAGCAGGGACCTGGGGGCAGCCTTATCCCTGACCCACAACTAACAGCACTGGTAGGTTCCTTTGTCTTTGACCTACCTGTTGGTGGTGGCACCAGTAAAGCCAGAAAGGCTAACACATCCCCCATCAGCAGTGGCAGCTGGATGTACCTGCAGTACATGCAGTGATGTCAGTGAAGCCCACGTGGGGAACCTATCCTCTGCCCCATTCCTGCAGTATTATGTGGGGAGAGAATACCGGTCAGATCATCTCACAGATCCAGCCACTAGTCACTATGCCTACTAGTAACAACAAGTGGCCTGGGGAAGCGTCTTCTGCAACTTGCAGGTGACATCAGCAGGGATATATAAGGATCTCTCAAGAAATAAACAGACCGAAATAGTATTGCAAGAGCTCTAAAAACTAAATTGCATTTGCAACTACAGCCTACAAAATAGGCCAGAAGTGTACATGACAAACCCAAACAGGGAAGCTGTCAGCTAATCAGATTTTATCCTACATGTCCATTTAAAAAGAGTCTGTGTAAAAATTTCCTGGATAAACTCAAATATAACTCATCATACCAAGAACCAGGAGAACCACAAATTAGATGACAAATGACATCTCATATCAGACGTTGACATCAAGAAAAGTCAAATGTTGGAAATAACTGAGGAGGATTTTAAAGCAGCAATCCTAAAATTGTTTTAACAAGCAATTATGAATTCTCTTGAAACCAGTAAAAAGAAATCTCACAAAAGAAATGGAGGTTATGAAAAAGTACTACCTATAAGTTATAGAACGGAAAAATGAAATAATAGGAATAGAAATCTTGTCAGGTGGGTTTAGTAGCAGAGTAGAATAGTAATAGAATAGTGGAATTGAGGTCAGATCCATAAAATTTACTAAAAGAATTCAACAACTTGAAAGAAAAGGACCATTTTTTTTTTTCTAATTCAACAACTTGGAAGAAATGGACCAATCCCTGTAAAACCACAGACGACTAAAACTAAAACAAGATGAGGTGTATAACCTAAATAATCCCATAACCATGAAAGTAGTTTAATTTGCAATTAAAATGCCCTTGAAAAAAATCTCAAGGCCGGGGCATTTTACCAAAGAACTGACACCAATTTAACATAATCTCTTCCAGAGCACATATAAAGAGAGAATGCTTACCAACTCATGTGGCCAGAAAGCAGACAAAGATGGTACAAAAAAGAAAATTACACAACAAGATTTCTTATGAACATAGTCACAAAAATAATCCTCGGTAAAATATTAGCAAGTTGCATAAAGCAGTAAATATATAGAATTATATAATATGTCTGAGTAGGACTTAGCCCAGATAGGCAAGGTTAGCTTAATATTTGAAAATCAACCAATGTAGCTGACTGTATCAACATTTTAAATAAGAAATAGCTTCTATCACAGGGAAATTCTCGATGTACAACTCCCAAGGAATTTACCCCAAAGTTCCTATAACTAACAAGTGAGTTTTACTCATAAAACCTAAAACTAGCACACCAAAATCAATCATATTTGTATATACTAAAAATGAACTTACAGAAAGTTAAATTAAAAACAGAATATCATTTAGCTTTCAAAGACAATGAAATGCTTAGGTGCACACTAACCAAAATATGTACAATGTAATTTTGCCACAAATTACAAATTGCTGATTATGTAACTCAAAAAAGGTTTACACATGCGAAAGATTTTTATGTTCATTGATTGGAACACTCAACACAGTAAAGATGTCAATCCTCTTCAGATTAATACACAAGTTGAATGTAGTTCCTACCAAAATCCCAGCAAGATTTTTGTAGATAAGCTTATTCTAAAATTCACATGAAAAAATCAACTATCTAAAATAGCAAAAACAATTTTGATAAAGAATAAAGTAGGAAAAACTGCTCTGCCCAATGTTAAAGCTTATTACACAGATATAGTGGTCAAGGCACTGTAGAATGAGTAAAGGAACAGGCACATAGACCAGTGGAAACCAGCGATTTATGACCAAGGTGCACATACCATTCAATGGAAGAAGCACAAGCTTTTCAACAACCAATGTGGCTGTGGCACTAGCACATCCATAGGGCAAAAAACAAAAGCAAAAACAACAACCCTCAACCCAAACCTTATACTTTCCACAAACTTTACTCAAATCAGATCACACACTTAAATGTAAACCATAAGAATATACAATAGTTAGGAAAAAGAATGAAAAAATGTATGAGACATAAGGCTATATGAAGAGTTCTAATCAAAAGCCTTATTCACAAAAGGAAAAATGATAAGCTGGATTCATCAAAAATTGAAATCTTTTCTCTGCGAAAGATCCTGTCAAGGGAATGAAAAGACAGATTGAAGACCAGGAAAAGATGTTTGTAAACAACATACCTGGTAAAGGAACTTATATACATACAGGACTTTAAAAACTGAATTGAAAAGCAAACCAGGCAGAAGATATGACCAAGCGTGCTGCCTATCAGAATACACATATGACAAATAGTTACAGGAAAAGATGTTCATCATCAGCCATGAGGCAAATGAAAATTAAACCCAAAAAGCAGCATCACAGCACATCTAACAGACTGGCTAAAATTTTAAAAAAAGGCGCAGCAGCAAACGCTGGCAAGGAAGCAGAGAAACCGGATCTTCTGTTCACTACTGGTGGGAATGTGAAAGGGTACGGCCACTCTGGAAAATAGTTGGGCATCTTCTTCTAAAACTAAAATGAACTTTCTATAAAACCTAGGAACTGTACTTTTAGACACCTGTCTAAGAGAAGAAAACCTATGTTCTTGTAAAAACCTCTGTTCGAATATTCATAGCAACTTTATTCATATTAGCTAAAAACTGGATAGAACCTGCAAGTCCTTTGATGGGTAATGCTTCCACAGACTGTAGTGCCCCCGTGTCACAGTGTACTGGCACAGTATACAGCCATCAAAAGTAGAATCTATGGAAGTACACACCAGAATGTATTTCAACAGAATTATGTTGAGTGGGAAGAGCTAATCTCAAAAGTTTAGGTGGTGTGTGAGTCCATTTATTTAATATCTTTGAAATACAAATGTTATTTGAATGGAGAATAGATTAGCGGTGGTGGTCAAGGATTAGAGATTTGCCAGGGGGAGGACATGGGAATGGCTATGAAGAGGTAGCATAACGGAGCCCCGTGGTGATGGAAAAGTTCTAAAACACTCCACAAGTGATATAATGGCACCGCGCACACACACACGTACTAGTATAACTGGCAAAGTCTGAATAAGCCTTGTGTATTGTACCAATATCAGTCTCTTGGTTTTGATATTATATTTATGTAAGCTGACACTGCTAAGGTTTATGAGGGGTGTCTAGTGCCAAGTTCCTTTGCAACTTACTCTGAACTTATAATTTTTTTTTTTTTTTTTAGAGACAGAGTCTCACTTTATTGCCTTCAGTAGAGTGCTGTGTGGTCACAGCTCACAGCAACCTCAACTCCTGGGCTCAGGTAATTCTCTTGCCTCAGCCTCTCAAGTAGCTGGGACTACAGGTGCCCACCACAATGTCTGGCTATTTTTTTGTTGCAATTTGGCTGGGGCCGGGTTTGAACCCACCATCCTCGGTATATGGGGCCAGCCCTACCCACTGAGCCATAGGCGCTGCCCTGAATTTATAATTCTTTCAAGATAAAGAACATTTTGAAATCATTCTGCTAACTCTGCAGAGCAGACATATTTGATGATGTTAATATTATTTTAAAAGCTATATATATGAAGGAGTAAGAATAAGATATAACTCATTCATAAATATAAAAGTAACTTGAGCCATTAAGAAACAAAGTAGGACAGAATTTTATAATCCTTACATAGCTATAACTTTATAGCTACAATAATAATTTGAGGGCAAAATACATAAATAATTAGTGCAGGAATGATATTCAAAATACTTAGAAATTTTTATGGTCTGGACATCAACCAATCCATTATAGATAGTAGGGTCCATTAGAACAAATGTCAGCCACAAACAACTCAAAATTTGGCACTTGTGCACAGTGGTGGAAATTCCATCTTGTGTGATTTATTTTGGATAAAGTGCATTATTTCATCCACAAACAGATTTGCATTCCTAAAATGTTGGTATTTCTGAGTATTCCTGAGCCAAAAATCCTGGAGAAGGTATATTATTGGGTAAAGCATACTTCAAAATACTGCTATAGAACACATGACGAATTATCAGTCAATTAGGAAAGAATTAATTGCTTCTATTAAGATAATTGACATTTCCCACTTTTTGACAAAAACCTTTAAAATATCAGTATAGAAACAAAGAAAAAATATTCAAAGTGGTTCACAATATTTGAAAATAGGTATTCAGTATTTACAAGTGTATAAATGTTTAATACATATTTTTAAATTTCAGAATATTAGGGGATATGCATGTTTTTCTTGACATACTCTTCTTGTACAGATTGTGCCTAAACTGTAAGTGTGCCCTTCAGCCAGATAGCACACCCTGTATCCAGTAAATGTGAATTTATATACGTAAATTTTTAAAAATTTGAAGTTTTAGCAGTTGAATAGTTAATATTGTTAGAATCTCTTTTAATGAATTCTTCCTAGTGGAAAAATTCCGAGGTGATTTATAAACATAATCTTATCAGGTTTATCAGATCAGTAAAAACACTTAAAAATGAAATTAGTTTAGTTATACTTAATCTTCTCGAGAAATTAGGGTCACCAATTATCAAGATTAATTTAATGAGAAAACAGACCAAAGCCCCTATTTAAGGGGAGATAAATTATGGGTCTAGAAATAGAATCTGAAGTAGGAACACAAAAGTTGGGCATCTCTTAATCTGTGTGTCAACTATATAAAAACGCACTTAAGAAATAAATGGAAACGAACTGTTTTTCTACTATCTTAGAAAGGTAACCTTCTCCTGAAAAAAAGGTTTAATAAATACTATGGATTATGTTTTGTTTGTTCATGTGCATTTTATATGCAATTTTGTAAAAGACAGATTAAGTAATAGTTCAAAGGATTAGCTAATGCCAGTTGAAAGTTAGTTCTCATGCAGGTAAATAGATTAAGATTACGTGATTTTTTTTTTCTGTACTAACATAAGAAAACTCACTTATAATTCAGAGATGTTAAATCCAGAAATGAAGTCAACCACTTCATACAGATGTAATCATAGCTTCATAAAAATTTAGGGATGGTGTAATAGGATGAAGGGGAACCCCCACCTAGGGATTGTATTAACATCAGGCAAAATTAGCTGGATGGATAATTTTAGCTTACACAGATTTGTTCATTTCCATCTATCCAGGACACTAGACTGGAGTAGACTAATCTGAAGCTGTTACAGTAGGCCAACTATTCTGAATTTTTTCCTCCTTGTCTTCTATGAGGCTAGATTGCTGGCTCAGAGTACTACCTAAAAGGAACAAAGTAAGCAGTTATTTAAAATTTATGGTGTAACAAACACTGCGTTTCCTGTAAGTGAAACTAAATTGGCATGAAATAGGTATCGTTTCCATTTTCCAGGTAAGAAAACCTAGGTTCCCAGAAATGAAGCATTTTATTTAGGAGCCCACAGATCTGGGTTTGGGGCAGAGTTTTCCTTGACTCTGAATCCTAGACAATTTCTTCTCCTCAATAGAATAGTGTGGTTTAGTTAGTTTTTATAACATCTTAACTTTGATAAAAGAATGGTACTAATTCACTTTTGATTTTACACTAACTCAGTGAGTCTTGTGGGGATAGGAATGTCTGTGATTGGATGTATCTCAGGAGAAATCCCATATCATTGATTCTGAGGAGACAGATACGATGGGGTTTGATATACAGTTCAACAAATCTTGCATCCAAATTATTTGACAGTTAATTGCTATTTCTCTGATATTTTCAAAATAATTATACTGACTTTCTAAACAGCACTCCCCTAAATACTAATATTAGGATCCAGTACTAGGTGGAGATACTTTTTTTCTGTTAGGTAGACTGATGCTAAAACTCCAAAAATTCAGAGTTATGGCAAATGCACAGAACACAATGACTTCGGTATTTTTAACTGTATTGTGAGAGGAGGAAGTTTGTTTTTATGTTTAATAGCAGCATCATCCTTGAGAGAAAAAAGGCAAAATGATTGCTTTACTATTTGTTTAATGTGTATTTGTACCGAGTGATCCATGTTCCTTTTATCCCTGTGATACCATTGAGAAGACATTTGCTAGTTTTTTCTCTTGCCCAAGAATAAATGAAGTGGATTATCTCTCCTCCTATCTCTTTCACTTGTCTTCCTTCTTGTAACTGTTAAACAAGGAATTAACTTTATACATGTATGTTAAACAGATCTGAAGATGCAAATATTTACAAATACCTACCTACATCTACCTCCACACGACCTTACATACACTCATACATAGTATGCACAGATATGCAATATGATATATAATCTTCAGTGATTAAAATACAAATTATGATCATAAAAAGGATTTATGATACGCAGCCCAGTAAAATTTAAAATGTACAGTTTAAAAATTATATCACTGAAATTTCTGCTTCTAGATAGGATGGAAAGAGAAGCTGATAATTCATGAGAAAATAGAAAAATCTAGAAAATGTGAAAAATAAGCAGTTTAAAGGGATCAGAGGCAGCAGAAGCAACGAGGCCTAGAAGGTTTCCTCCTCAAGATTCGTAAGGGAAGAGAACCCTGGAGAGGTCAGGGAGGAATTTGAAACTCGTTTTGTTGATTCTGGACTTTTGGAAGAGCCCAGACTGGGCCTAGAAAGAAAGTCAGAGCTGGGCTTTAGAGAAACCAGCAGAGAGCTGAGGAATCTTGAGGGATGGGAATGACAAATATAGATGTGAGAGATCTCAAACATTTAGCCAATTATCCCCCAACATTTGTCAAATACTGAAGCTACAGCATGTAGAGGCAGAAAAGCTAAGCTAACCCCCTGAAAGCACTCCAGATTTTTTATGGTCTTGCAACCCTAAGAAGAAAAATATTGAAAATTTTGGCATTCAAGAACTACCAAGAGAAAAGCCACACATGAACACAGTAGCTTAGGGTTTGTCCTGTGGATCAATTCACCCACACCGATGAGCTAAGAAAAGCTTATACACCTTTAAATTGTTGGGAAAAGAATCGAAAGGAGAATAATATTTTGTTATATGAAAGTATATGAAACTCAGATTTTTGTGTTCACAAGCAAAGCCTTATTTGTCAGAACACATCCATGACTTTTGTGGGTTGACTATGGCATTTTTGCACAATGAATAGTTGCAAGAGACTGGATGATCTGCAGAGTTTAAAATATTTACTGTTTCCCCTTTACAGAAAATGTTTGCCAGCTTGCATGAGGCTATTAATTGAAAATCTTGGTGGGCAAACATTCTAAGAACATGGGTAAACCAGAGATTGATTGAACTGACCTCTGGATTACCTGCGTACCCTCCAGTACCCTCAAGTTGGTCCAGTTCTGGATTAGGTTAGGGTAATTAGCCTTCACCCTATCTGCTTAGCAGAAGAAGGGTAAATCTTTGCTGGAAAAAGATATTATCATTTGGCACGTCTACCATTCTAGCATTCAGAAAATTACTCCACTAAGTTTGTTTGGTCTGAACTAAAGTATAACACAGATCAAGAAGCTTAACTCAACTGACAGGTTCAGTAGCAATCCATTAACATCCAACATTTTAAGCAAGTAGTATTAATCTGTTATGTAAAGAAAAGAACAATAAAAGATAAGTAACAACATGAACTTAAAAGCAATTTTCTTAGCAAGACAATTTAAAATACATGTCCTCTGGAATCACAGAATTCTAACTACATGTTAGTTTCCATTGTAAAACATTTCAGTAATATACAGAATAAAGTCTATGAATTATTTATTTTGTTGAAAATGAAAACAGTAATTGACCAGTTATAAATCATTCTGAGCTAGAAACTGAATTTTAGGACTCATTTTCCAATGACACAGGGTTCAGGGGCACTGGCATCATATTTTAGGCATCTACCACCCTAAAAAGTATCATAAAATACAGATGTGGGAAAAACTGATAACACTAGAATATTATAATTATGCACTATGTTATGCCTGCATCTCTCCCAGGATTTAAAAATTTGGCTTTTTGCAATGAAAAGAACAACTCAAAGGAGCAAGACAGCTGAGCAGTTCAATATGTCACAGCATTGTAAAATTTTAAAATCCATTTTAATTAAGATATACCAAGGTTCACATCTACGACATAAGTAAATCATAACTCCTACATACAACCAGTCAGGTCATTTTAATTTTCAAACCATCATAATTTGCAGCATGTCTTACTGGTGGCAATGAAATGTAACCTAATTGTGCCCTAAAGTCCAGGTCACGTAATAATTTTATGCAATGCATCATTGTGCTATTATGCAAATGAGATGCAGATATGGCTATGAATATAAAATTAACTATGGATATTGATTAAAATTCAGATATTTGTGCATTTCTATATGTCCATATAAATTGCAATCTCTAATTTTTAATTTAACTTGGTAGTCTACCTAGCCGTGAACAGTCATCATATAAGGTAGGTTGTACAATTTCATTTGAATACTCTCTGAGAAAGCCAAAATTACTATTAAAATGAGAGGACTTTTAGAATTAGGGACTTTTAAAAACTTTTTTTAAAGTTTAAATTGACTCTGTCTCTTTCTTCACTTTTCAGAGCTCCTCAGCGGCAGGTGCCTCTGGAACAGAGCTCTAATAACTTGATCACCTGGTCAAACGATAAGTCATCAGGGCAGTGGACCAGGGATCACTTCAGCTAAATTACAAGGGCTAGTTTAAATTAAACTTGGTATTTTTAAAAATTATAAATATCACTCATAACATATTTCACCTATGTAATTAACTGATTTAAAAATAAAGCTTACATTTATCTAGTTCTAATTTAGAAATTTTTCCCCATACATAAAAACAGCCTATTTTTAAACAAGTCAATATCATTATGTTAAGAACCAGAAAATACTACAGTTAATCTAAGACATTCATGTAATTAGTTACTTTATTGAAATATTTGGATAAAGGACAGTATATAATATCTATCTTCATACTACTGATTCCTGGATAACTGGTAGAATGCTATGCTTTTGAACACAAAACAAATATTATAGTTCCACAATTCTGTTTCTCATACACATCATATCTGGTTCTAATTAAAAGATCAGAGTCCTCAGAGAGACATATTGTGAACAAAAAGTCCTTCGTAGGTGGTGAAAAGTCAGGCCAGGAGTCACACAGAACCAACAGAGATGAGAGAGATGTGATATTCAGAACATTCCCCTCAGAGAGAAAAAGCAAAGCCACATGGCCCTGCTGAAACGCCGAGTTAATCCTCTCCTATCTGAGCATTAAACATTACGTCTTTAAAACTGTTTCAACTGCATTACTGCTACTTTAGGTGAGACTCTCCCTTCAGAAACACAAACATTCGCAAAGCGCATTGCTGAAACACCATAAAAACTTAATAACCTACCATTTTCTTTGCACTCTTCTGGAGGTTTAGCCTTTTTCGCAAGTCGTGGATCCAGCCATGATGTTGTCTTTGTGTTATGGCTGAAAAGAAAAGAGATCACTCTGAACAGACACATACTAAAAGGAATCAAGTTTATTCCTTAAGAAAAAAAAAAAAGCGGGGTTAGTCCAACAAAATTGCAATCGATACACTTAATTTGCTTACTGGTTCTGAGTAGCCCTGGAGGTGGTGTAACAGTAATTGTGAAGGCAGCTGTAAATTTGGCAACCTCAGCTCCCTGTCCTCAAAGCAGCTATTTTTATTAAAATCAACTTGAATGTTGCCAAGTTAACCTCATTGAAAATGCAGAACTCATCCAGAGCAAAAGGAATTTATTACAAATACAGGATTCTCCAGTTGGAAGAGCACAGTCTACAGGCTCTGATAATGTTTTCTGAGTTTTTAAAAGAATTATTTTCATCTTCAACCTGCCCTTTTCATAAATGGTTGTTTTGTTACTCTTTAACTACAGAGCTGGCAGAAGCAATACAGAAGTGATGCAAATTACAGCATGTTCTTGGGATTCTTACATTTCCTCAAAAAAAATAATTAATAGCCATTTTATTAACTTACATTAGGCTACCTTCCCTCTAAATACTTTCAAGGCAGTTAGGAAGGGAGGGAATAAAAATGTCTGCATTCTAATGTTTCTGGAATGAAATCTGCAGAAATAAATAAAACATGAAATGTTTGTTTTGAAAAAAGTGTTTTGTGTATATGTCTTTTGCTAGAAATTTGAAAAGCAAAAGAAAGATGTTTTTAGAACAGAGTTAAAGTGGTCCTCGAATCACCTGAGCTGGATTTATTAACAATGCATATTCTAGATCCTTAGGGGACTACCAAATCAGAATCTTTGAGGTGGGGCTACAAAATCTCCATCCTTGGCAAGCACTCCAGGTAATTCTTATGCACATTGTAATTCAAGAACCACTCAATGGCTCATAACTACCCATTGGAGCTAAAATATTTATTGTGTGCAGCTGTCTCGGGGGATCTCATCTAGCAATGGCCAAATTAACAAGACTGTGACATTTGTGAGGGCTTTGGGAAAAGAAGGAGCAAAGTCGCAGGTGTGGGAAAGTGTGAGGTTTATACAGGGAATAGTTAGAAGGCCAATGAAGGGAACATGAAAGGGAAGAGTAGAAAATAGACTGGAAATAGAAATTAGGGTCACATAATGGGAACACTTGAGCACAATTGCAAGGGGGTCAAAATGATAACGATGACATCAATTTCACAAATATTCTCTTTCTTCAAAGAAATTTAACTATATTTTATCTTATCTAATAAACCAATCTGCACATAAAAGGAAGGTCAGGAAATTCACCCAGGCGGTAGGGACTTGCAGAGACGAGGTTTCCACCTAATAAGGGGGATTTCAAGTCAGGAAGGTGGGGGAAGGAGTTAAGATGAATGGTGGAAAGCTATTTCATGCTGTTACAACGTTCTTCAGATGGCATTTTCTGGATGATCATCACATCTGTCTACCTGCGGAGTCATCTTTGATTTTATTTTATTTTATTTTATTTTATTTTATTTTATTTCATCTTTGATTTTAGAACTGTGACATTAAAACCCTTGGGTCATGAAGTTTCTGTTCCTGAAGAAGATCCCCTTTTATTTCGACTTTCATGGGAGATAATGAGAGAGTACTCTTCATTATTTTCTTCACATTTATGAGCTCTTCAATGATAAATGCCTCTGAACGAGGCTGTGATAATTTGATCAGATAAAGATTATGAATTTGATCAAATGATAAATCATCAAGAGAGCATGACAATTTCTATTTTTCCCCAATTTGACCTTTGTAAAGTCTGATCATGCTTCATTATCGAGTTTTAGAAGGATATAAAGTATTGGAGACATTTTTCATCTGGTTCTGGCCATTGTTTGTATGATATAAATATTATATCGTCTTTTTCTCTGAAGATTTGAAGCCCATAGATGGGTTGTGGAATACCATAACCAGGAAAGGAGCTGAGCTTAGGGGCAAAGAGCACCCTTGAGCACGACAACCAGCCAATGTGGAACCAAATACAGAAAGTATGAAATGCTTTCTTCTAGCATGGGGACATCTGGACCTTTGACCTGCTTAATCTGGCTTGATTTGTTAACACAGGCACCATGTTCCTCTAGGGGAAATGCAGCCATAAAGGCATTGGTCTAAGAGCCATTAGGGTTTCAATAAGATGTATTTACTGATCCAGAGAGATCTTAGATCACAGACAGACTGGCTGATGGATGGCCAAGATGAGGGTCCTCTGGGCATCTCAGGAGAGGAAGCCATAAGAGCAGCTACTAAGCTATACTGTACATCAGTGTCACTGTGGGTACTGCAGCCTCAGGGAGATAAACGTGTGGAGATAAACACCAGACCCATCCTCTCACTTCCTTCCATCACCTGACACAAGTCCTTTTCCAGATCTTCTCCTGAGCCACATCTTGTTTCTCAGGTAACTATGCCGAACATGAGGGTAAGAGGGTCACTGGGTTCAGCATTTACTGTTATCAGTGTAAAAAAAAAAAGTCAATTTAAAAATGTTCTTTATAGGCTGGGCATGGTAGCTCATGCCTGTAATCCTAGTACTCTGGGAGGCTCAGGTGGGTAGATTGCTTGAGCTCAGGAGTTGGAGACCAGCATGAGTAAGAGTGAGACCCCCATCTCTACTAAAAATAGACAGGCATTGTGGCAGGCTCCTATAGTCCTAGCTACTAAGGAGGCTGAGGCAAGAGGAACGCTTAAGCCCAAGAGTTTGAGGTTTCTGTGAGCTATGATGCTATGGAACTCTACCCAGGGTGACAGAGTGAGATTCTGCCTCAGAACAAAAAAATTTTCTTTATAGACAATCCTCAGTTCAAAGTGTACATGTATATTCGTGTGTGTCGATGTTTCTAGGAGGTAGGAGGAAATGTTAGGAGGTAAGATAAGGAAAATAATTTTCCATTCTTTCTGTTCTCACATGCTTCTTCCAAATCTTCTCCCCACTTTAGAGAACAGTTATTTCTAGGACTCTAGACATATTCACAAAAGCAAACACATCCATGGAAAAGTATTGAGGGACTATAACTAAGCTACTGCAGGGAGTTAAATTATCCTTTCTATACCACACCACAATGGGCCTCAATACTGGCTAATTTAGTAAAGAAATGTGCATTTCCTGAGCTTATATAAAGTATTTCATTACAGGATGATTTTTTCTTTCGGTTGAACTAGCACTAACGATGTGTCACTTTAATACGTTTTGACAGATCGAATCTCTTATACTTAGCATTTTGAGTTGATCTTCAAAAATGATTCTGAAATAAATATGGGTAGTAGTTACCTCTAGTAATTGTCTTAAAACGTCACATGAAGATACAGCACAGTATTGTTCACTCGTGGCTCCCACTAGCCTTGTAATTTGTCTGGTCCTTCAAGATGCCTTACAAGAGAGGTATTTGTAATGCATTTGAGAGACAACAGAGCAAGTGACTTTTCTACTTCGCTTAAATTATATATTTTTAAACCTTAATAATTCCATTAGAAAATAGGATTCAGTGTTGGGCAGAAAACTATGTAGGGATTTTTCTTATTCTGTATAACCACATTTGAGGAAGTGATTTCTTTGTGTTTTCCCAGCTAGGGTAGATTCAGACACATGACATCAGTTTTCTGTATCTATCTAAGTTGTATGTCACAAAAATGCCAAGAAAAGAAAATGCTAACACTATATAATCTTAAATTTCAATTCACAGAGACATGTACACATATACAGGCTTCATTTGCACAGGAACTGTTCTTATTTTAGTTGGGGGAATGGAACAGATATTTTCTAGGACCTTTAAATCATAATAATATACGTAGTACTGCTTTATGCATTTCTATGGATAAAGCTAATGTGATGATCATGGAAAGTAAGAGATTAAATAGAAAAAAACAGCAGCCATTAATGTTCAATGTCATATTGAAAAATTCATACAAAATCTTCGAAATAATGGTTAATCTTTTGGATATATCCAAAACTCTTCTCCGATGCTAAACTAAATATTGGGTCTATTTGGAAGACTAGACCAAAATTCAACCAGTAAAATTTCATTCAACTCTACAAGTGTAGTTTAAATTCATATCAGAATGGCCTTGCTATGCAATAGACTGACCTGCAGTGAATCAGAAATTTCTGTACATTCTGTAAGCTTAACCTTTGCCAAACTGACAAAAGCAGCAGGTTAAATATCTTATCTTCTGAGAAAACATTCTTCTCACATTAAACATGCTTCATTTCAAAAGAAAAGCTACTTACAGTACAGCACCTCACTGGAAAGTCATTCTAACTATCTCACACATTTCTTGATTGTCTGCTGTGTGAGAGAGTGCCCCCAAACTTCACCTGCATCACCCCATTTAGTGCTAACCAGCCTTTCTGGATAAGTATTATTAACTCCATTTTAGAGATGGAAAAACAAAGGTTGAGAGAAGCTGGGATAACCTGCCCAAAATTACATAGCTAGTGGATGAAAATGAAAATGCTAACATCAAGCCCAGACATAGCCAATTTCCAAGTCCAAGGTTTTTTATGGTCTGAAACCCAAGCCTCACACTTTTGCTTTTTCTACCAAAGTGCTTTGTTTCACTCCATAAGATGGTAATCAAAGTCTGTTTCTCAGCTTCTGCCAGGATGTTAGAAATAGGCCTTTAGTTACCATTTATGAGTAGTAACCACACTTGAATTCCCTTTGTAAGTGAGTGTTAAGTGCCTGGCACTTAGTAGGTGTTACATTAAATTGCCTGTGCACAGAGAGGAAAGACAGCACTGCAACTGAGGAGGCATCCCTGGAAATTTTTTCCATATAAACTTAAATTCTCTTTTCAAATATTAATAACTTTCAAATCAAATTTTCTTCATTCAAATTTGAAATTTTTTTCCAGAACAAAGTTTTTTGTAAAAACCTCATTTATATAACCTACATATAAATATTTGATCTTTAGGGAGTAAGATGGCAGCTGAGTAACAGCTTCTTTGCAACCGGGAGTGGTGAGATTGGGGAGAGAAGACTCCAGGCATCTCTGGCTTGTGGGTTCTGCCGAGAAACATCCCTTTGGGGACATAGGGAGACAGCAAGAGACTTTTGGACCTTAGGAGGAAGACAAAAGCAGTGGACAAGTGGCAAGTGGTTATGTTCAGTTCAGCTGAGGCTACCACAGCTGTAACTACAACAGCAGTGAGATTGCAGACAGGGAAGGTCTTCCCTGGGGGTTGTTTTGCTTTTTGGACTTGGGCACTCAGTCGAATTACCTTGGGAGAATATGAGCGAGCGTTCTTTAAGTGTTGTCTAGGGCCTGGAAATGAGCTGCTGGGCCAGAATGCAGCTAATGATGTTTGCCTGTGGGTGGAGTGGCACAGCCATTGTGGGAGAACTGCCCTGCAGGTTCTGCTCTCAGGGTAGCAGAGCAAGACTCAGGCTGGGAGACCTTGGGCCAGTGATCTAGTGACTGTGAGCAGTGCCACAAACCAGGACTGAGATGATGGGGGAAGAGCGGAGCTTTCAGTGTTTGGCAGTAGGAGGGCTGCCTTGTGGCTTGGCCCTCAGGGGAATAGAGTGAGGCCAGCTTTGGTGCATTGGATAAGTAGGCAGCCACTTTAGGGGAGATCCCAGCAACAAGTGCTTTCCTGGGAAAGCTTCTGCTTAGCCAAGATTAAGAGTTTAAAGTGTCTTTTAGGTGGGCTGAGGAGAGATTCAGACTCTCAATCCTGTGAGGTTTGAGGGCAAAGAAGTCAGCAGAGGCCTCTAGTTTCCATCTCACACAACTGTATCAGCATTGTGATTAGCATCTCAACCCCAGAAGATCACCTGTTGCCAGACAATATTCAGCAAGATATATATACTGTTGTTATTTCAACATTTCCCCCCTAGATTTTTCTTTTTTTTTCTTTCTTCATTTTTCTAGTTTAAAAATAATTTTCCATTGTTGCCTTCTTTAATAATAAGAACTTCATTTTTGCTAGTGTTTTTGCCTCTGTTATTTGGTTCCCCCAATTTTATCCTATAAGATTTTCTGTTTGTTTGATTTTTTGGTTTGATTTATAGTATTTTTGTCTTTCCTCTCTATTTGTTGGACGTGGGGTAATGTATCTGCTCAGGCTGGCAAAGAGCTGCTGACCTCAAGGGAACCACCCAACCTAGCACCCCCAGGGTTTGAGGGTTTTTAAGGTATGGGTCAAAGTACCCTACTGTATACCTTTATTACTCCTGTCTCCTTCTTTCTGTGCTTCTCTTATTTCTGTCAATATTCCCTATTACTCACCCCCTCGCCTTTCTCTTTTTTCTTTTTTTTAATCTTTTTTCCTTTCTTGTCAATCTTCTCATCCTTTTAGTCCTGTATCAAAAGGATTCATTGAAACCTTAGACTAGAGGCACGGTAACTTAAAGAGCAAGAGGAAGTGAAAGGAAAATTAGGGCAAGGAAACATACAAGAAAACACTCATAAGGAAGAATAAGCAGGAAAATTCTGGCAACATGAAAAACCAGTCCAGAGAAACCCCTCCCCACAAGGGACTATGAGGTAGCTACTGCAGAGGAGTCCACCTATAAAGAAATGATGTTAGAAATGACAGAAGGGGAATTTAAATACAGATGATGAAAACAATGAAGGAAATCACCGAGAAAGTGGAAAATATCAAAAAGGAAATCCAAAAACAGAATCAAATAAGAGATGAATAATACAAAAAATATAGAAAAGATATAGCAGAGCTGAAAGAATTGAAGCAGTCAATTAGGAACTTAAGGATGCAATAGAAAGTATCAACAACAGATTATATCATGCAGAAGAAAGAATCTCAGAGGTAGATGACACAGCCCTTGAGATAACTCAGATATTTAAAGAGGCAAAAAAAAAAAAAAAAGAGACAGAGAGAGCGAGAGAGAGCAAGCAGAAGCAGAATGTTCACTGACAGAATTATGGGACTTTATGAAGCATTCAAACATATGAGTTATAGGTATCCCAAAAGGGAAAGAAGAATGCCCCAGAGGAATGGAAGCCATACTAGAGAATATTATAAATGGAAATTTCCCAAATATCACAAAACTTTCTGACACACTCCTTTCAGACACATATTTGACTCCAGGTCACCTCAACTCAAATAGAGCTTCTGCAAGACATTTGTGATGAACCTGTCCAAAGACAAGATAAAAGAAAAGATTCTTCAAGCTGCCAGGAGTAAGCGGCAGTTGACCTACAGGGGCAAACCCATCAGTGTGACTGCAGACTTCTCTAATGAAACTTTTCAAGCCAGAAGACAATGGTCATCTACCATTAATCTACTTAAACAGAACAATTTCCAGCCCAGAATTCTATATCCTGCTAAGCTAAGCTTTATAATTGACAAAGAAATCAAATCTTTCACTGATATGCAAACATTGAGGAAATTTGCCACAAGACCAGCTCTACAGGAAATATTTCAACCTGTTCTACACACTGACCACCACAATGGACCACCAGCAAAGTGAGCACCCAGAAATTAAAGGACAGAACCTAGCTTCCATAATGATGCAAAAGATAAAACCAAGCAATGGACTTTCACAAAATAAGCTGAATAGAATGCTACCACACTTACCAATTATCTCAATACATGTTAATGGCTTGAATTCCCCACTGAAGAGGGATAGCCTGGCTGATTGGATTAAAAAACACAAGCCTTCCATTTGCTATCTGCAGGAAACACACCTAGCCTCAAAAGACAAATTAAAACTCAGAGTTAAGGCTTGGAAGACAATTTTTAAGGCAAATGGAATTCAGAAGAAAAGAGGGGTTGCAATCTTATTTTCTGATAATGAGTAGATTTAAAGCAACTAAAATGAACAAAGACAAAGATGGATACTTCATACTTCAAAAATACAACAAGAAGACATTTCAGTTCTAAATATTTATGCACCCAACTTGAATGCTCCCAGATTCTTGAAATAGACCTTAATTAGTCTGAGCAATATGATATCCTATAACACCATAATAACACTCCTCTTATAGAGCTCCACAGATCCTCTAAACAGAAATTAAACAAAGATATAAGGGACTTAAATGAGACCCTAGAACTGTGCGTGATAGACTATATAGAACACTCCATCCCAAAGCTAAAGAATAAACATTCTTCTCATTAGCCCATGGAACATTCTCCAAAATTGATCATATTCTAGGACACAAAACAAACCTCAACAGAATCAAAAGAATTAAAATTTTACCTTGTATCTTCTCAGATCACAAGGCATTAAAGGTGGAATTCAACTCCCACAATAACAATGCCACACAAAGGCATGGAAATCAAATGACCTTATGTTAAATGACAGTTGGGTGCAGGAAGAAATAAAAGAGGAAATCAGTAACTTCCTTGAGCATAACAGCAATGGAGGCACAAGCTACCAAAACCTGTGGGATACAGGAAAAGCAGTCCTGAGAGGAAAATTTATTGTTTTCTTTTTCTTTTCTTTTTTTTTTTTAGCCACCATGTCTGGCTTGATGTGAGTTTTTTTTTTTTAATTTTATTAAGTCAAATACATATAGATTATGAATACATTCATGCATATGTGGGGTACAATGTGGTGATTTTTTTAAATATAATCTGACATGGTTACATCAAACCAATCATCATAGCTTCCACCTCATTTACTTGATTATTGTGCCAAAACATCTATGTTCTACACTTCACAGATTTGACTTATACCCTTGTCATATGCTCCATAGGTGTGGTCTTTTCAATGCCTACATCTGAAAAACAGAAAGAGAGCACACACATCAATAAACTCACAAGCCATCGTATCGAATTGAAAAAAGAAGAACAATGTACGCCTAAACTGAACAGAAGAAAAGAAATATCCAAAATTAAATTGGAAATTAATGAAAACAAAGGAATCATTCAGAAAATTAATGAAACAAGGAGTTGGTTTTTTAAAAAAATAAATAAAATAGGTAAACCTTTGGCCAGACTAACTAGAAATAGAAAAGTAAAATCTCTAGTAACCTCAATCAGAAATGATAAAGGGGAAATAACAACTGATGCCACAGAGATACAAGAGATTATCTCTGAATACTACCAGAAACTCTATGACAAGAAATTTGACAATGTGAAGGAAATGGATCAGTATTTGGAAACACACCCTTTCCCTAGACTTAGCCAGGAAGAAATAGATCTCCTGAACATGAATTTCAAGCATTGAAATCAAATAAACAATAAAAAGTCTCCCAACAAAAAAATGCCCTGATCTGGATGGTTTCACACCAGATTTCTATCAAACCTTCAAAGAAGAGTTTATCCCCATATTGCAGAAATTATTCCAAAAAATGGAGGAGGAGGGAATCTTCTCCAACACGTTCTATGAAGCAAACATCACTCTGATACCAAAACCAGGAAAAGACCCAACTAAAAAGGAGAACTTCAGACCAATTTCACTAATGAATATGGATGCAAAAATTCTTAACAAAATCCTAGCCAATAGATTACAGCTTGTCATCAAAAAAGTAATACATCATGATCAAGTAGCTTGGTTTAACATATGCAAGTCCATAAACATTATTCACTGTATCAACAGAAGCAAAATCAAAGACCACATGATCCTTTCAACAGATGTAGAAAGAGCATTCAATAAAGTCCAGCATCTTTTTCTAATTAGAACACTGAAGAGTATAGGTATAGTTGGCACATTTTTTAAACTGATAGAAGCTATCTATGACAAATCCACAGCTAATATTTTATTGAATGGAGTAAAACTGAAAACTTTTCCACTTAGACCAGACAAGGTTGTCTTCTATCACCACTACTATTCAATGTAGTGCTGGAAGTTCTATGAATTAGAACAATTAGGCAAGATAAGGAAATAAAGGGCATCCAAATGGGAGCAGAAAAGTTCAAACTCTCCCTTTTTGCTAATGATATGATCCTATACTTAGATAACCCCAAAGGCTCAACCTCAAGGCTCTTGGAAGACAACAAAAAATACAGTAATATCTCAGGATAAAAAATCAATGTCCACAAGTCAGTTGTCTTTGTATACACCAATAACAGCCAAGATGAGATGCTAATTAAGGATACAACTCCCTTTACCATAGCTTAAAAGAAAATGAAATACCTAGGAATATACCTAATAGAAGAGGTAAAGGACTTCTATAAAGAAAATTATTAAACCATGAGAAAAGAAATAGCAGAGGATATTAACAAATCAAAGAACATGCTTATGGCTGGGAAGAATCAACATTGTTAAAATGTCTATATTTCCCAAAGCAATCTATAGATTTAATGCCATCCCTATTAAAATACCAACATTGTACTTTCAAGACCTGGAAATAATAATTCTTTATTTTGTATGGAACCAGAAAAAACTCTGTATAGGTAAGGCAGTTCTTAGTAATAAAAACAAAGCTGGGGCCATCAGCCTACCAGACTTTAGGCTGTACTACAGGCCATGGTGGTCAAAACAGAATGGTACTGGCACAAAAATAAAGACATAGACATTTGGAATCAAATAGAAAACCAGGTAATGAAACTAACACCTTAGAGCCACCTAATGTTCAATAAACCAAAGAAGAACATACACTGGAGGATAAAATGCCTAGTCAATAAATGGTGCTGGGCAAACTGGATATCCACATGGAAAAAACCAAAGTGGACTCACATTTTTCTCCACTCACAAAAATTGATTGAAGATGGATAAAAGACCTAAATTTAAGGCATGCAATGATAAAAATCCTCAAAGAAGGCATAGGAAAAACTCTTGAAGATATCAGCCTGGAGAAAGACTTTATGAAGAGGACTGCCACGGCAATTGTAACAACAACAAAAATAAACAAATATGTCTTAATTAAACTGAAAAGTTTCTGTACAGCTAAGGAGCCAACAACCAAGGCATATAGACAACCTACACAATGGGAAAGAATATTTGCATATTTTGAATCAGATAAAGGTTTGATAACTAGGATCTATAAAGAACTCACATTAATCAACATGGAAAAAGCCAACAATCCCTTATATCAATGGGTAAGAGAGATGAACAGAACCTTCTCTAAAGAAGACAGATGAATGACTAACAAACATATGAAAAAATGCTCATCATGTCTAATTATTAAAGAAATGCAAATCAAAACCACCCTGAGATATCATCTAACCCCAGCAAGAATGGTCCACATAACAGAATCTCAAAACTGCAGATGCTGGTGTGAATGTGGCAAAAAGGGAACACTTTTACACTGCTGCGGGGAATGCAAACTAATACAACCTTTTTAGAAGGAAGTATGGAGAACCCTCAGAGAACACAAGTTAGATCTCCCATATGATCCTGCATTCTCATTACTAGGAATCTACCCAGAAGGAAAAAAAAAATCCTTTTACTATAAGGAAATCTGCACTAGACTGTTTATTGCAGCTCAATTTACAATTACTAAAATGCAGAAACAGCCTAAATGCCCTCCAACCTAGGAGTAGATTAACAAGCTGTGGTATATGTATACCATGGAATACTATTCAGCCATTAAAAAAGATGGAGACTTTACATCCTTTGTATTAACCTGGATGGAAGTGGAACACATTATTCTTAGTAAAGCATTATAATAATGAAGAAACATGAATCATAGGCACTCAATTTTGATATGAGGACAATTAATGACCTAGTACACAGTGGGGGTGGAGGAAGAGGAGAGTAGAGAGAGAGAGAAGGATGGAGGTGGGTGGGAGAAAGGAAGAGCAGAGAGAGGAAAAGAGGGAGGGGAGTGAGAGAAGGGAAGAGCAGAGAGAGGGAAGGAGGGAGAGGTAGGGGTCTCAGTGTGTGACACACCCTTTTAGGGCAAGACACAGTTATAAGAGGGATTTTAACAAATGTAATTCGTATAACCTGTTTTCTTGTACCCTCAATGAATCTCCAACAATAAAAAGAGAGAGAGAGAGAGGAAGAGAGAGAAAAAGCACATACACACAACCTCCCCAAAAATACAAACAAAAAAATATTCAATCTTATGCTAAAAACTTAAACTAAAGTTCTTTAGTTATACTAAAGAACTAGGCTGATCCCTTTTCAGTTTCCTAGGTACTGTCATCCTAAGGGATGACCCAATTCAAACCTAACTTTAAAACAGTTCTCTGTTCCTTTCTCATTTCTTTCTGTTTCCTTTTCTTCTCTTCTTTCCTTCCTTTATATTGCCACCTGGATCAAAAGAATGTTTTCACTACTGTACAAACACTGGAGTGTTTTTTCTAGAAACTGAAATTGTATTAGTGGAATAAAAAAACTTATGAAACACACTTTTTCCTTTGCTCCATTTTCTCTAAAAATAGTAACAAACTTAAAACAGTGACAAATTCTTCTTAACAGGCACTTCTGAATCTCAATTTATGACTGACAGGTGATATATTTTTCCTAGGAGATACTATGCCAGGAAAAAATAAGAGATTAAATTCAGTGGCATTTGACTTCATAAGATATACTTTTGTGAACAAGATAAACTTGGTGCAGGTAAATATTTTGCAGTCAATAGCCATTAAAAATGTGGCTGGATGTTAAGGCTTCAATGGTAGTAGTTATATAGTTCCAGAAATGATAACAAAGATTATTGTCTGTGTTTTAGGTATGTTTTAACATAAACATTAATCTTTAAATGCATGTAGACTGATTAGATTTTCTACTAAAGTTAATAAAATCTTTATGATGATTATATTATTTTCCAAAAAACTTTCTCTTCCTTTTGTAACATCATTCCAAAAAGAAGAAAATTAAAAGCAAGGACTGGATGAATCTAATTACTGACTAACAATGAAACTTTTTCCTTCAAGACTCCCCATTCACCCAAACTTTCACTACTTCTTCTTCCTATTCATAGGCAATTCACAAATAAACCTGTCAATGACCAGTAGAGTGGCTGTTTCCCACTTTGTACACTTTTCCCCAATTTGTACACTTTTTCATAATCATATAAATGTGTGAGCTTGCCATCACATTACCTTTCATGTGTTTAGAAAACATTTTTACAAGAAGCTTTATTATAAAAATTGTTGTGGATAATGTGGGTGTATATTGCACACTGTTTTGTCTAAAACATTTATTTTCAGTCTGGGAATTATACCAGAATCTTGTGCAGGCATAAGAAAAAAGAAAGCATGGAAAAAATATTCAATATATCTACTGTTTTTGTAATATAAGTTACAGAAAGGAAGCCTGGATTTTGTAACTGGTAGGGATATGCCAAGTCCAGAATGAGAAAATATATTGCTGCATACCAAATAACTAATTTTATATTTCTCTCCAATAAATTTTCTAAGTATTTGGTCTTCTATTTAGTATACAAAGCTATTGGAAATAGCAATAAGGTAATTGGTGACTTACTTAAAATTTAAGGAGCAGAGGAATAGCAACATAAAAAGAAACAGACTAATTGTGCATTTTTTTTTTTTTTTTTTTTTGCAGTTTTTGGCTGGGGCCATGTTTGAACTTACCACCTCCAGTATATGGGGCTGGTGCCCTAATTGTGCATTTTTTAAAAAACTTAAAAGCAAATTCATATCTAAAGGAACAGTTGGAAGTAAAAAAAAAAAAAAATGAAATAAAAAGCAAATTCAGCCCTGACAAAGATTTGGAAGCCATGCATAGCCATGACATTTTTCACAGATGTGATTTTCAGTTTCAAAAAGCTGCATCTAAAAATCTGTTATTTAAGATGACATAGTGTTCTCTGCCATTCAGGAAGATGGTAGTAAACAAATAGGTTCTTGTTGTTGCTTTGTTTTTTGCCAGAGCAATGGCAGTCTCTTTTGTGTCACTAACTAAACTGACTCCAAAACAAAGAAGTAATTTAATGGGATTCCCAAAGCATGTCAATCCAGATTAACCCTGTGGCAGCTCTTCTTTATAGACCATTTAGCCTCTGAAATAGTGAATGGCTAGCCTAGGAACTTATAAAACAAATATTATTTGTAATATAAAAGTTTATTCAGCCAGTGTTTGTTTCCATATTGAAAATAGCATGGGACAATGGGAATGGCTTTGTAGGGTGAAAGAACTACGTGGCCTTGGCAATATTAATTTGTCCTGGGGTCTCTCAGAGCCTCATCATGAAATGGAGATAAATCGAGCACATCATAGAGTGGTTATGATGCTATCTATGTAAGGCAGGCACCATAGCAAATTGATTAAAGGCAGGGCTCCATGGAAGTATGAATCTTATCAGTTTTTTTGACTAGTGTATTCCCAGGGTTTAAAATCATTTTTAGCACATAGTACATGCCCAATAAACCTCTGTTGAATAAATAGAATCAAAGAAACTTGGCTCTGTCACTTCTTGGTTATTTGACTTCTTGGTAAGTAGTTATTTACTTCTATAAAGGGAGGACTAAACAAACAGAGTGTGAATGCTTCATATATTAGCTGTCAAGTAATCTGAACACAGCCTGAGAAAAGTGGACACTCTATATAGACGAACTTATTTGAATTTATATTTACTTATTCTCATTTAAATGTACAATTAATATACTGCCTATTTCAGAATAAAAGATTAATAAAAGTACTTTCCTTTACATTCATCTTTTCTCATTAAAGATCAATGTAGAAAAAGACTCTCTGAACAGGGAGGTAAGATGGCAGACTGCAGCCAGCTTTCCACAGAGGCTGCTGTCCAGAAGGAGAGTTCAAAGACGGAAGTTTAGCAAGTAAGCTTATGGTTTGGACCTGAGCCAACAGAGAAGATTGAAGAATGCATAACATCCCTGCTGAGGTGAGCTGTGACCCCAAAGTTACAAACAAAAGGTACTGAATCCATCACTAAGTGGACAGGAATCCCCTCCCCCATGAGACAGGTTCACAGTAAACGCCATACAAACAACCAAGTAGAGTCCAAATGTCCTCCCATTCCACCCCATGGAGAGACTCACTAATAAACTGGACCTCCTTCCCATACTAGGGTACCATGGCACTCTCTGTCAGGCATAAAACTGTATAAAACTGTATATACTCTCTACCTGCAACTCTGAAATTTCAGCATTCCCCTCCACTCTCACCCCAAGGTCTGGAAGCCTGTCCCCCATGGAGTCCAGAATCTTGGGCATTTTCTCCAGAGGTGTGAATAGGGGAAGGGTCCTTGTTCAACTTTACTGATTCCATGGCATGGGAGGAAGAAAAGGATGGTCAGCAGAGAAGGAACCATTCAGGAGTAGAGGTGGTGCCCCCAGGTGTAGAACAACAGCAGCAACAGCAACAATAAGGCTCACTCCCCCTGGGGTGGCTATCTCAGATAGACACGCCCTATTTCTCTGGGCAACCAGAGGAAGCCAGGCAACTTCTAGGGTGGCAGCTACTGGTGGATGGATCTGGGACCTGAGACTTCAACCCAGAATGACCGATTTACTAGGGTAGAATAGAGACCAGTTGAAAATAAGACAGAGCAAGTTAGCCCCACCAAACCAAGGAAGCCCCCAGTTTCTCAGGCCATAGCACTGAACAGATCCTTGGTAAAGCTCTAGGAGAAAAGCCAAATGGTGTAAATTAAGCATAGGACAGAATCAGAAGAGAAACTCTGGCAACATGAATAACCAGAGTAGATCAACCCCCCCCCCCCCCAGGAAGGACATGGCAGATGCAAATGAAGACCCCATCCATAAACAGATGGCTAACATGTCAGAAATCGAGTTCAGAGTCTGGATAGCAAATAAGATCAACAGAATTGAGGAAAGAAGGGAATTAGAATTTCAAGAAATTATTCAAAAGATGTCTCAAGAATTCAATGATTTCAAAGATAAAATGACCAAAGATTTTAACATATTGAGGCAAGAGTTTGCAGCCCTCAAGGATCTGGAAAATTCAGTAGAATCCCTTGCTTACAGAGTGGGGCAGGCAGAAGAAATGTCTGACATTGAAGACAAAGTTCTTGAATGTGCCTAGCACTCAAAGATGAAGAGAAATGGTGAGCAAAAATGGATCATTCTCTCAGAGAGCTATGGGATAATTAGAAGAAAACTAATATTCGCCTTATAGGAATCCTTGAAGGCGACGAAGTTGCTTCACAAAACTCAGAGGCTCTTGTTCATGAAATTATGCAAGAGAAATTCCCAGATATGCCAAGAGGTTCTGAAATTCAGATAGCAGACAGTTTCAGAACTCCAGCATGACTCAACCTGAATAAGACATCCCCTAGACACATCATAATTAACTTCACTAAAGTTAATATGAAAGAGAAAATTATTTTTTTTTAAAATCATGGAGTACAGTGTTCTGTTTTCATATACATTTTGAAATAGTCTCATCAAACTGGTTAACATAACCTTCATGTCATTCTCTTTAGTTATTGAGTTAAGACATTCATACTCTGCTTTTAGAAAGATTCACTTGTACCCTTGTAAGATAAACCATAGAAGTGACCCCACCAATCACCCTCCCTCCGCCCATCCACCTCCCTTCCCTGTTCAATTTTCTTAATTTCATAATTTAAAAGTAACGAGATGGATAAGAAAACCAGTACGTTAAAATCCAACATCTATTTTTTTAATAAAACAGTAGCAAAGAATTACTAAAGCTGAATATGAAAATATTGAAAATGTTAA
>CAUYQV010097597.1:0-32033 GCA_963574575.1 Galagoides demidoff
CAGCCACGTACACCTAAGGTGGCGGGTTCAAATCCCCAGCCAGGCCTGCCAAACAACAATGATGGCTGCAACCAAAAAATGGCCGGGCGTTGTGGCGGGCGCCTGGGGTCCCAGCTGCTTGGGAGGCAGAGGCAGGAGACTCGTTTGAGCCCAGGAGTTGGAGGTTGCTATGAGCTGTGATGCCATGGCACTCTACCCAGGGGGATAGCTTGAGGCCCTGTCTCAAAAAAAAAAAAAAAGAATCTTGGAAAAAATCCTATTTATGTCCTTTTCAAAGAGTTATCTGGTTTTCAGTCCTGACCTCTGTAGTGGGAAAGAGGCCAAGATGCTCCCCAAGGCAAAAATCTGTTAACCTCTACAGTGTTGTGATCCACAAGGTCCAGGCAGGCTGCCTTGCCACACCTATGTGGAGAAATTTTAAATAAACTATTTGCTACAGCTAAAATAATTGAAGAGGCAGGTGGTGTCATCTGATAACCTTATGTAAAATGACTTAAGCTGTGTTAAAACTACCAAGAAAATAAGCACTGGCAGGCTCAAAGCAAAACTAAAATCAGACTTAGAAGTCTTTTTTTCTTGGCGTGCCACGCCACCTTGTGACAAAAAGCGAAAAAGCCACCAGATGAGGAAGGAAACATTCCTTCAAAGTTACCAGGGGAAAATAAGAATGCCTACGTTATTAATTACTAGCTATCTCCAGGAACTACGCTAGACATTTCCTTAGGCTCATTCTCAAACACAAAGATAAACAGTCTCAGGGTCACACAGCTAATTAAGTGGGAGGTGCCAGAATAAGGGAGAAGGAAACCAACCTAAACATAAATCCACAGGTTCCCCAAGAATGCAACTCCCAAACAATCCAGAATTTTCTAGCAACAATGCAATAAATTCAAAGTATTCTTCCTGCTGTCCTCTCACCACTTTTATTCTCCATAATCAGGCTGGCCTCTGGCATTTCTAAAAGTCAGCATCACCTACTCCTAAAGATTTCCCTCTCCTCTTGTTCATTCCCTGTGTTCTGTGAGCAGCTTGGGAAATGCTGGTGGAGGGTGGAGGGTGGAGCAGGGCTGGTGGGGGAGGTGTCAGGGACAAAGTCTGAGCAATGATCCCAACATGTGGGCAAGTTACATAATCTCTCTGGATCAAAGTTTTTGCCTCAATGTCCAGTCTAAAAAAGGGCCTTAAGAAGGGATGATGAAGCTAGCAGTAATGAATGAGGGAAGAAGTGATGAATGACAATAGGAAGGATGAAAACAATAATGCTGCTAGAGGAAAATAAGGCCAATAGGAGCCTCTTAGCTACATGTGAGTCTCATCATTCAAATTCTGCGTGAGTTTTTCTATTCCGTAAAATTTATTTGTAATCCCAGAATCAATACTCAATTTGGGTCTCTTGATGAGCTGAGCTGAACAAGGTGACACTCTCCCATGTTGTGTCCCTTTCACGGTCTATTTAATGCCACGTTTATCATGTTTGTTCCTTTTGTTCCCTCCCTAAATTTTTTTTTTGTTGTTGTTGTTGTCTCCCCAATACCTCAGTCTTTCACACCAGTGGAGCTGAAGGAGAAAAATTCTATAATCTTCTTGCTTGACTATAACTTTTCCACTCGACTTCCTCACTATCCATCACCAACAGTGGACTCTTAAACAGACCACCTGCAGACTTTACAACTTCAGACCTCATGCAGCCTGACTTTCATTCCACAACCTACTATGAAAGACCCTTGCTCTTCAGTGGAGAGATGGATTTTAGAAGTAACTCCCACATCCTGGCTGACACCAATCAATACCCTCTCTTCCCCAGCAATATTCATTGTCTCAATAATTGGTTTTCTCCAGCCTGAGCCAGAGCAAGATCTTATTTCTAAAAATAGTCAGGCATTGTGGCAAGTGCCTGTAATCACAGCTACTTCGGAGGCTGAGGCAAGGGAATCACTTAAGCACAGGACTCTGAGGTTGCTGTGACACCACAAAGGGTGACAAAGTGAGACTCTGCCTCAAAAATAAGAAAAATAAAATAAAATTGGTTTTCTGTGTGGCAAGCAATGGGACCTAGCCCAGACCTCTTTTGGGCTTGGTAACAATGGTTTTGCTATTTTAAATGGCCTCCAATGTAGTGCTGAAGTGCAATTATTCCAAAGTGCAAGGAATCTCTGATGTGCCTTAGGGAGGAAATCTGTATGTTAGGGAAGTTTCGTTCAGGCAGGGGTTACAGTGCTGTCTGCCATAAACTTTGTATTAATGAGTCAGCTATATTAAATACCCTGTATGTCATTAAACAGAAACACACACAAAGCAAGGTTATCTATTGGTCAATTGAGAATGGCAGTAACCAGGGTTGCTGGAGACTCTCAACTCTTTCTGCCTTCCAAGGGCAATAGTTCAGTGTTCACTAATTCAGAATTCACTATGACTTTATAGGACTAACCTACCAAGAATAAGCAGAATTGACTATATTTGGAAAGCTGATAATGTTAGGGCAAAAGGAAAACTTGCCCTTCATCCCCTGAAGGTTCACTGAAAAACCATCTCACACAAGGCAGATTATTAGAAGAAACAGCATACACATTTATTAAAGTGCACAGAAGTCTTATGAAATAAGATCTCAAAGAAATGGATGCTGGTTGATGCTTTTATACCATATTGAGGTTACAGAAAAAAAGGGGCTCAGAGCATGGCCAAAACAAGTTGAGGACTAAACTCTGACCACTATTTTTTGCTCCAAATTCCTTCCCAGGGGGCTAGGAGAGAGTTATGTCTGCAAGCCATCAATCTTGCCAAACAGGTCACTCTGACTCAGCATATGGCTTGGCAAACTGACTCTGGCATAGCATCACATGATGATCAGTAAACTTCTGTATTTATCGTCTGTTAAAGAAAAAACTGAAACGGGCGGTGCCTGTGGCTCAAAGGGGTAGGGCACTGGCCCCATATGCCGGAGGTAGAGGGTTCAAACACAGCCTTGGCCAAAAACTGCAAAAAAAAAAAAAAAAAGAAAGAAAAAGAAAAAACTGAAACATTCCTTTCTGCTGACTCCAAATTTTAGATAAAGCCTTACTCCTTTAACCAATTATAAAGAATCTAAATTCACCTATGACCTGCAAGGCCCCACTTCAAGATAACCTACTTTATTGGGTTAAATCAATGCACAACCTCTATGTACTGATTTGCATCTTTGCCTGTAACTTCTGCCTTCCTAAAACATATAAAACAGAATTACAATCTGACCACCTAAGAAGACTTTCTCAGGACTTCGTGAATCTGGGTTTTCCCTGGCCATAGTTACTCATATTGGCTCACAAATATTTTACACTGGCAAGGTGTCCAACCCTTTTTGTCTTCTTTTTTTAATTGGAAAAGTGAGAGTTGTCTTGGGCCACACACAAGCACTAATGAAAGCTGATTAGCAAAAAAAACCATCCATGCATACTTTTCATGATATATCCAACACCACAGATAAGGAAAAAAGTCCTCACAAAGTCAGCATGCTGCCCATAGGCCAGTAGGCTGGACACCCCTATTTACAGTTTGGTTTTTCCATTAACAAGTTTATGGTGGCAAAACAGGTTATGGAAGGGAGAGGAGGATTGGCTAGCAAAGGTAGTCTTTTTTTTTTTTTTGCGACAGAGTCTCACTATGTCACCCTCTGTAGAGTAATGTAGTGCCATAGCTCACAGCAACCTCAAACTCTTGGGCTTAAGTGCTTCTCTTGTCCCAGCCTCCCAAGTAGCTGAGACTACAAGGCCTGGTTATTTTTTTGTTGTGGTGGTCATTGTTGTTTAGCAGGCCCCAGCCAGGTTCGAACCCGCCTGCTTCTGTGTATGTGGCCAGTGCCCTAACCACTGAGCTATGGGTGCCAAGCCTGGCAAAGGTAGTCTTATTAGATACATGAAACCTCAGAGATAGGAGACCTCAGAGAGAATAGATGGTAAATATTTCTTTCAGACCTTTAAGGTATCAGAGTCTCAGTTAATCATTCCTAGATCCAGACAAGGGAGGGCCTCAGAGAAAGCCTGACTGCATCAGTGCAAATTTTCTCTACAGATGCAAATTTCTCCCACAAGACAACTTTTCAGCTATTCTTACATTTCTAGCCCTTCTGAATAGTCAGCATGAAATATGTCAAGGAAATATATTTTGGAGTGAAATATTTTGGTTTCCTTCCAAAATAGCCAAGATATTTTGGACTTGGTCAAAAAATCCAAGAGAAAAAAAAATAAAGACTCTTCAGACATTAAACCATCAGGCTAGAAATACAAATTAGTGCCTTTTTAATAAAATGAAAATATAATAAATACTACTTCCAGGAAAGTGGGGATGGGTTGTGAAAACAAAAATCGTGTCACAATTCTTTCAAGGTAAAAATAACTCCAGGATAAATAATCATGTCCTGATTTTTTTCAGTAATTCTTCAGAAAAGCACTGAACCCTTTAACTTCATCAAGAGAGTCTTCTGTTTTAATACGAAAAAATAATCAACAAAGTGATTCAAATACTACTACTTCAATTTCTGATCTTTCTTGTCTGAACAGACACAGCAAAGAAATTGCTCTGAAATAATAGCACAGGCCACTTGAATATTGGTTGTGAGGCCGGGGAGACAGTCTTGTTCTGTGGCATGAGCTGGAGTCCCATGGCATCATAATAACTCACAGCAACCTCAAACTCCTGGGCTCAAGCCATCCTCCTGCCTCAGCCTCCCAAGAAGCTGAGACTACAGGAGCCCGCCTTCTTGCTCTTGCTCAGGCTGGTCTTAAACTCCTAACCTCAAGTGATCCTTCCAGTTCAACCTCCCCTTCCCCGCCCCCACCCAAGTCTAGGATTATAGGTGTGAGCCACTCTACCTGGTCCCTCTGTTTTTAATCAGTGGCAATAGCACAAGGAATACAAGGGTCATAGAAATAGACTAATAAAATAGAATGCTCTGGTAGTATTGGTCCACACATAGACACTCAGATTCAATGGCCACTGAATCTGCGTGACAGGAAGACCCTTATTAAAGCAATCATATGCAATTTTTTTTTCTGTTGTTGTTGAGTTTAGCCAGGGCCAGGTTTGAACCTGCCACCCTCAATATATGGGGCCTGCGCCCTACCCATTAAACCACAAGCACCATCCAATTTTTTTTTTTTTTTTTATAGAGCCTCAAGCTGGCACCACAGCTCGCAGCAACCTCTAACTCCTGGGCTCAACGATTCCAGCTCAAGCAATCCAACTGCCTCCGCCTCCCAAGTAGCTGGGACTACAGGTGCCTGCCACAATGCCCAGCTTTTTTTGGGTAGCAGCCATCATTGTTGTTTGGCAGGCCTCGGCTAGATTTAAACCCTCCAGCTCAGGTGCATGTGGCTGGCGCCTTAGCCACATGAGCCACAGGCGCTGAGCCAATTTTATTTATTTATTTTTTTGAGACAGAGTCTCACTTATCACCCTCTGTAGAATGCCATAGCATCACAGCTCACAGCAACCTCAAATTCCTGGGTTCTAGTGATTCTCTTGTCTCAGCCTCCCAAATAGCTGGGACTAGGGGTGCTCACCACAATGCCCAGCTATTTTTAGAGCTGGGGTCTTGCTCTTGCTCAGCCTGGGCTCAAACCTGTGCACTCAGGCAATCTACCTGCCTCAGCTTCCCAGAGTACCAGGATTACAGGCATGAACCATAGTGCCCGGCCTCAATCATAAGTCATTTTAAATGATTACCAAAGATTCTAGCTTTTCTAACTCAAATATCTTTAAGAGTGGATACTAACATTGTATCTTTTTTTAAATAAACAAGCAGGAAATTAAACGATTTGCTCATAATTTAAAAAAAATTCATGGCAGAGTCAAGAACAGAAAAAAATAGCCACCGTTTATAGTTAGTCTTCAGAAAAATCCTCCATTAACCATTATATTACCATTTTACAAATCTGAGTATATTATTTCCTTTATTTTATAAAGTCTGAGTATATTTTTTTACAAATCTGAGTATATTTTTCCTTTATTTTATAAAAATAAACTGCTTCTTTCAGGGTCCTTGAGTCACTGAAAAATGAACAGCAAATCAATTTTTATGGTTCATTTTCTCCAATAAACTTAACAATATTAGAATGTGTGAGAAGTAATATTTATTGCAACAGATTATGAAAGTAGTAATAGGACAGAGCTTACTGACATTGGAAGGAAAACAACAACAAAGAATAATAAGAATAAACAAGCTGGTTATGTACACAAAGGCACAGCATTCCACAACTGCTTCATATTCTGTGCCCAGGAAGCCCTCTCCGAGAGAGGAGAGAAGTGCCAAATAAGGCTTGCATCAGGAACCGCCTGTTCTACCAATGATATTATTCTGCCTTAGAACAAAGGGCTATACAACACATCCCTCTGGATAAAAAAGTGCAACACAAAATCTGTGCTAACAAAGGAAAGCAAGGCCCATAGGAATACATTCAGTGCAAATACAGTATTTCAAACTCAGCAAAATAAGTTTTTGATTGGAGTATGAACTTTGAAGTTGGAGATATATTTCACAGGAACATTCACCCAAAGCTTTAGAGCTAGAGCAAAAAGATGACTTGCAGTTGGTAAGTGGATAAAATACCTAATTTTTTAGTAGGTGGTAATAATTCCCTTTGGAGTGCTTTATCTTTAATTGTTCCACTTTTTGTTACATGGTTCATGCTTTTAAACTGCAATTGTCTCAAACTTGCTTGCTACTGTATTGTGTAACATCAGATAATGGCAGGCTGTCAAAAGATAACCCAGTGGATAATTTAAGATGCTTTTATGAGAAGCATGCTGCTGAGCTGCCTTACAGTTTTTCTGCATTAACCATAAAAAACTAAGTTTATTTGATCATGTACTGTCCCATCTCAAAAAAAGCAGCATTGGAGGAATTCTTTTTAAAAGAGGCTTTCAAACTCATCCTTCAGCATTAAAAAAAATCTTCATTTAAAAGTCCACTTCTTTAATACATAAGAACAAACACTTTCCTTTAAAAAAAATCTCATTTTAGGCCAAAATAAATTACAACTTGCTAAAATACCTTTTTTTAATGGCTCAGTGCTTATTCCAGATATATGGAGCTATTATTTTCTGCACATCTTCAGAAATTAGAGGTCCTGAAAGAGTGGTTACCACTAAAAAAACATGATGATACAACCTACAAAGGGAAAATATTAAGCTCTAAGTCTCAGAAATAAAAAACTGATACTCATCATCCAATCTACATAGTCTTGTATTATGTACATATTAATAGTACCTGTTCAAGGAAAAATAAGAGACAGAAATTTCATAAAACTATTTCAAAACTCAGAGCATAAAAATGTAAAGAAAGGAAACATTTAATATATAATCTATTCCATTTGGCAATGAGTACTGAGATAAAAACTTATCTACAAATAGAACGTAACAAAAGGAAAACGTGATTTAAGAAGTGATCTCAGGTCCATAGCTCTTCAGTTCTTCCAAATTTGTAGATCAGAGTGCTAGAAAGATATGAAAACAAATCATGAGGAAAAAATATAAGGAACAAGCAACACAGAATTCATTTTCTAAATGTTTTAAGAGGTACTTCATTGATCCCTTCATATCAATTTCTCAAATTAAATTCAACACTGTGGTGATAGTCTCAATTTGCTAATTTTGGAGTTTTTGGCTGGGGCTGGGTTTGAACCTGCCACCTCCAGCATATGGGGCCGGTGCCCTAATCCTTTGAGCCACAGGCACCACCCTCAATTTGCTAATTTTGTAAAGCAGTTTGTTGACTACAATGTCTGAGCTTAACTAAGTATTCTTTCTTAAAGCGTAGAAAGTTATGACATAGGAAACTTGTTAAAAAAAACAAAAGAGAGAGAGACAGAGACATTTCTCAAAGTGGTAGGCATTAGGCCATTTTACATCTCTAAGAGTCTACCACATCTGAGCTATAATCACTGAAGCATTCTGAAACAGACCATGCTGCAAGTTTTCATTCCTTTCACAAATAATTGTTGCTCACTGAGTACTTGCTATGTACCAGACACCTGGCTAAGTGCTAGAATGTGTCTGTGAGTCAAAATGGACAAATCTGCTCCATAATTGAGCAAGGGTCTAAAAAGGAAGCAATTAAATAAATGCAAAACTCCAACTATAAAAAAAGTGCTATAAAGGAGCAGAACATAAGAGTAAAATATAAGAATTTGATCTAGTCAGAGAGGTCAAGAAAGGTTTTTCTAAGCCAGATGCAGTAGTTCATACCTGTAATCCTAGCACTCTGGGAGGCCAGGATGGGATAATCATTTGAGCTCAGGAGTTCGAAACTAGCCTGAGCAAAAGAGAGACCCCTTTTACTAAAAGTAGAAAAACTAGCTAGGTATCATGACAGGCACCTATAGTCCCAGCTACTCAGGAGGCTGAAGCAGGAGGATTTCTTGGACCCAGGAGTTTGAGGTGCTATGATCTAGACTAAAGCCATGGCATTCTAGTCTGGGAGGGAAGGAGGGAGGAAGGAAGGGTTTTTCTGAGGAGCAATGATTAAACAGAGACCCAAAAGAAGAATGATACTTATTTCAGCAAGGTAGGGAAGAGAATAAGGAGAGAGAAGCAGAGAGATAGGACAATCTGGGACTATGAAGCAGAACAGGTTGGTCTCTGAGCAGGATGCATGGTTAATGTGGCTGTTACTGTCCACCTGAGCACAACAGGTATACATACAAGGTTTCTGTTCACCTAACTGTCACTTACGTAGACTCATTTCCCAGCATTCATTTACCAAATGAATGTAGATTCATTTCCCACAGAGTACTCAATCTAAACTTACATTTAGTCCCTGTATTTTGCCTAACATATATTCATGAAAACTTACAAGATTCCACAAAGGGCTATCAGTCACATGCCAGGAAATACAGAACAGTAGAAACTAACAAACACTGTTCAAAACCAGGAATGCCAAGGCCACAAGAAAAGGAAACCCAGCAAAGCATTGTGGTCTCTCTGAGAGTTGAGGGAGACCAAAGTGGTTAGAGCTGACAAGGCAGAGTTCAGACAGCCACACAGAGGGAGCCCAAGAGACCCACAGGGAGTGGCCCTTCAGTTTATGCATGTAAGGAAACTACCAAGGCAAGAAAAGGACCACTGGAACAAACAGTTCCCAGGGGCGGCACCTGAGGCTCAGTGAATAGGGCACCAGCCCCATATACCAAGGGTGATGGGTTCAAACCCAGCCCTGGCCAAAAGGCAACAAAAAATAGCTGGGCATTGGGCAGCACCTATGGCTCAGCGCTGGCCCCATATACCAAGGGTGGCAGGTTCAAACCTGGCCCCAGCCAAACTGCAACAGCAACAACAACAAAAAAACAGCCGGGCATTATGGCAGGCACCTGTAGTCCCATCTACTCCGAAGGCTGAGGCAAAAGAATCACCTAAGCCCAAGAGTTGGAGGTTGCTGTGAGCTGTGACGCCACATAACTCTACCAAGGGCAAGGGCAACAAAGTGAGACTCTGTCTCTTAAAAAAAAAAAAAAAAAAAAAAAACCGTTCCTAGAACTCCAACATGGATGGAAAGAGTTTGCACTCTCACAAGCAGAGTGGAGAAAGCTCAAAGTACATGGAGCATCACAAGAACACTCAGAGGATAGACTGCCTTAGTAAAGGGACAAATTAGCCCTTGACTAAAAAAAGCTGCTCTGGTTCTGCCTAACAAAGCCTTTAAACTTGCTTTCAAGCGAGACTCAATAGGATCAAGATGTTTGCAAGTGACACATCTGCATCCCAAAGCAAAGCTCAAAAACACTTAAAGGAATACCAGATTGCATGCAAAGCAGCAAATATGTTAACATAGATCCAAAATAAAAGGTAGAAGCTGAAATGATCTACAGAAGCAGATCCAGAAATAACCTAATTAAACAAACATTGAAATAGTTATAAGCAAACTGTATATTCAAGAAGGTAGAAGAAAGCAAGAGCATATTAAAGAGGGACATGGAAAACATAAAGAACACCCAAATCCAGCTTCAGCTTCAGGATATCTGAGATAAAAAATACACTGGGGGGGCGGTGCCTGTGGCTCAAGGAGAAGGGCACCAGCCCCATATACCAGGGGTGGCCGGTTCAAGTCCGGCCCCAGCCAAAACTGCAAAAATACACTGAATAGGATTAATAGTCTATTAGACGCTGCAGAAGTAGACATTTGAGAATTTAAAGATATAACAATAGAAATTATCGAAACTGAAGCACAGGGAAGAAAAAAAGACAAAAAAACAAAAGAACTGAGCATTAGTAACCTGTAGGATAACTTCAAGCAGCTATATACATGTAATTGGAATATCAGAAGGAAGGAAAGGTGGACAGAAAAATTATTTGGTGAAATAATGGCTGAAAAGAGCCCAAACTTAATGACAACTATAAACCCACAGATCCAAGAAACTCAACAGAAGAAATGTGAAAAGAACTATATACCACAGTATATCATAACCAACTGCTTAAAACCAGTGACAAAAATAAAGTTCTTCAAGGCTTAGACTTTATTTAATGATTTGGAGCGGGGTCAGATATAATTTTATAAATGGATACCTAAAAATATCTATGCTGACATTAAAAGACATTCCTTTCAAAAGGTATAGAATATGGGCTTTATTGGGGGATCTTTTTAGAAAACTGTCCCTAAAAAAACTTCCTATATTGTTCTATCTTTGTACTAATTTTAAGTTATCTTAAAAACTCAATCTAAAAAACTGATTCCCCAGTAGGTTTTATATATAACATGCATACTATGTATTAATTCTGAGTTTTCTTGTTTTCCTTCTTTAATAAAAGTCCTATACCCAATTAGGTATTTAATAAAGCACAGGCTATTGAAGCAAACAGTTCAAATCCCAGCTCTGTATTCACCAGCTAGGCATCCTATAGGTGTCCTTTGAGACTCATTTCCTCATCTACAAAATGCAAATAACATAACATATATTTAAGATAAGTAAATGAGAGTTAAATAGGTAACATATATAAGGGATCTGGCTAAAGTTGTGGTACACAGTAGAATTCCTAATTAAAAGGCTTATGTATATTCTTAGTGTAATTTTTACACTTTAAAAGAAGTTCTATTATTGTGACTGATGGACTTATACATGTTTCTATTTATATGCTCTCATAATAAAGCTGATATTTCTATAAATTTTGTAAATGTGGTTAAGAAATAGTCCACATACTCACCTAAAAAATATAAGTGCATTTTGAAAAAACACAGCTAGTCCTGGATAAACATCAGTATCTGCACAAATAAAGTAAAACAGATTAGAGAGTTACATAGGCAAAAAGCAATAACTAAGTATTTGTGCTTTGTTACATATGTATAACAACATACTGCTATTATTCATTAACCCTAAGGCATCTATAATAAAAATTGAAATAAGGGGTGGCACCTGTGACTCAGTGGGTAGGGTGATGGTCCCACATACTGAGGGTGGCAGGTTCAAACCCAACCCCGGCCAAATTGCAACAACAACAACAAAAAAATAACCAAGTGTTGGGGGCAGGTGCCTGAAGTCCCAGCTACTCAGGAGGCTGAGGCAAGAGAATTGCCTAAGCCCCTGAGTTGGAGGTTGCTGTGAGCTGTGTGATGCCATGGCACTCTACCGAGGGCGATAAACTGAAACTCTGTCTCTTAAAAAAAACTGAAATAAGAAAATGCCAATTTTACTTTCCCAAAACAAAAGGTTACTCTTACTCTAGATAAAAGTCAATGGATTTATTAGGTTTTCCTTTTGGCTAAAGTAACTGCCACAGTTCTAGCTGCATCAGAACTGCTGAGGAAGCAGCAACTTGTCCCTTTGCCTCCTATGGCCAATACAGAAATATGGGTGGTGCCTGTGGCTCAAAAAGGAGTAGGGCGCCAGCCCCATATGCCGGAGGTGGCGGGTTTGAACCCCAGCCCTGGACAAAAACTGCAAAAAAAAAAAAAAAAAAGAAAGAAAGAAAGAAATATAAAATGTTAGAAAGATACAAATTAAATTTTTTTTTTTTTTTTTGACACAGAGCCTCAAGCTGTCCCCCTGAGTAGAGTGCCATGGCATCACAGCTCATAGCAACCTCCAACTCCTGGGCTTAAGCGAGTCTCCTGCCTCAGCCTTAGCTGGGACTACAGGCGCCGCCACAATGCCTGGCTATTTTTTGGTTGCAGCCATTATTGTTGTTTGGTGGGCCGGGCTGGATTCGAACTCGCCACCTTAGGTGTATGTGGCTGGTGCCTTAGCCACTTGAGCCACAGTTGCCGAGCCACAATTTAAATTCTTTAAGGCCCGTGCGGTGGCTCATGCCTGTAATTCTAACACTCTGGGAGACTGAGGCAAGTGGATTGCTTGAACTCAGGAACTCAAGACCAGCCTGCGCAAGAGCAGGACTCTATCTCTAAAAATAACTGAGCCTTGTGGTCAGTGCTTGTGGTCACAGCTACTCAGGAGGCTAAAGGCAAGAGAATCACTTGAACCTAAGAGTTTAAGGTTGCTGTGAGCTATGATGCCATAAGCACCTTAATGAGGTGACAAAGTGAGTCTCTGCCTTCCCCCTCAAAAAAAATTCTTTATTATTTAACATTCATGAACTCAGGAAGTTTGTTTGTTTGTTTGTTTCTGAGACAGAGTCTTACTTTCTCACCCCTGGTAGAGTACCATGAAGTCATAGCTCACAGCAACCTCAAACTCCTAGGCTTAAAGGATTCTCTTGCCTTAGCCTCCCAAGTAGCTGGGACTACAGGCACCCACTACAACACCTACCTATTTTTTTTTTTTAAGAGAGGAGGTCTTGCTCTGGCTCAGGCTAGTCTTCAACCTGTGAGCTCAGGCAATACACCCGCCTTGGCCTCCCAAATGCTGGGATTAGAGGCATGAGCTACTGTGCTTAGCCTTTTTTATTACATTTTTTTTTTTTGAGACAGACTCTCAAGCTGTTGTCCTGGGTAGAGTGCCATGGCACCACCATAGCTCACAGCAACCTCTAACTTCTGGGCTCAAGTGATCTTCTTGCCTCAGTTTTTCTATTTTTAGTAGAAACAAGGTCTTGCTCTTGCTAAGGCTGGTCTTGAACTGGTGAGCTCAATCTTCAACCTCTCAGAGTGTGAGGATTACAGGTGTGAACCACTTTTTGTCTTTTTAAAGAGTCAGGCTTCTGCTATGTTGTCCAGGCTGGAGGGCAGTGGCTATTTACAGATTTAGTCATAGCACATGACAGCCCCAAACTCCTGGGCTCAGTAACAATCCTCCTGCCTCAGCCTCCTGAGTAGCCGGTATTGCAGGCAAGCACACCACACTTGGCTCTCAGTTCAGGAGTTTAATGCACAAATGTGACAAATATAAAAAGACTCATTAAAATTCATCATCATGCCCTTTCACTGACTATCCTTGAGGAAATGGTTACTATAATATCTTAATAGGAAGAGAAAAGAAAAAATTAGAAACTGCTTACATTTTTGTAGATATTGTAACTTTTATAAAACTATAAATGTTAATAAAAAATACTAAACAGTAAAAAGAATTCTTAATAGGACGAAGTAAGTGCCTCAAGTTTTAGCTCTTTTTTTTTTAGAGACCAGAGTCTCACTTTATCGCCATTGGTAGAGTGCTATGGCATCACAGCTCACAGCAACCTCCAACTCCTGGGCTTAGGCAATTCTCTTGCCTCAGCCTCCCAAGTAGCTGGAACCACAGGGACCCACCACAACACCTGGCTATTTTTTGGTTGCAGTTTGGCCAGGGCTGGGTTTGAACGCATCACCCTCGGTATATGGGGCCAGCACCCTATCCACTGAACCACAGGCACCGCCCAACTTTTAGTTTTTGACATCACTGGCCCATACACTGGGGCTGGTGAGTTCAAACCTGACCAGGGCCTGACAACTACAATAAAAAAATAGCCGGGCATTGTGGCAGGCACCTGTAATCCCAGCTACTTGGGAGGCTGAAGCAAGAGAATCCCTTAAGCCCAAGAGTTTGAGGTTTCTGTGTGCTATGATGCCACAGCACTCTACCAAAGGTGACAAGTGAGACACTGTCTCAAAAAAAAAAAAATATATATATATATATATATACGCACATATATATTTAAAACACATACACACACATATATATTTGTATATAGCTGCATGGTTAAGAGATCTAAGCTAGAACACTAGATTGGAATCCTAATTCTACCAGTGCCTAAATTTATGACCTTGGGGAAATTATTTAACTTCAATATGTGTTAGTCTCCTCACCTGTAAAATGAACATTATAATAGCACCTATTTCACAGAGTGTAAGGATTAAATGAGTGACTATATGTTAGTGCTTAGAACAAGGACGTGGCTCATTAAGTGGTAGATGAATGTTAGCTGTGTTATGATTATTAATAGTTCAAGGAAATCTGTACAGAAAAATACTTGAAATATGTTAGAAATGCTCTCTGAGCCAGGCATGGTGGCTCACGTCTATAATCCTAGCACTCTGGGAGGCTGAGGTAGGCGGATTGCCTGAGTTCACAGGTTTGAGAACAGCCTGAGACAGAGCGAGACCTCGTCTCTAAAAATAGCTGGGCATTGTGGGGGGCTCGTATAGTACCAGCCTGGGAGGCTGAGGCAAGAGAATCACTTGAGCCCAAGAGTTGGAGGTTGCTGTGGGCTATGACACCACGGCACTCTACTAAGGGCAACTTAATGAAACTGTCTCCAAAAAAAAAAAAAGAAACGCCCTTTGAAATAAAAGCATATTCACTTTGCAAACAGAAAAGTATATATAATGAACAATACTGTTGAAATAGTAAGAGATCAATCATTAAGAAATTTCTCAATGTGTACTATAAAACCAATGAACGTACATACAATCTTTACAAACAATAATCCCTGTATCCTTTACAGAAATGATAATGCGTTCCTATTTTTACTATAGAAACTATAAAGTTTCATGTGGTGTCAACTGCTAAAGTAAATAAGCAGGCCATTAAAGTCTACTTTGAGTTCCTAGGTACAAACCCCAACCTAATTTAGTATGTAAGGAAACTGAAACCTAACTAGGAGTATTCTTTGATAAGAAATAGCTGGTTTTCAGCCAATCACAAACAGCTGAGCTTCAGCTAATCATGGGCAGCCAGCTGATCAAATCATGCCCCAATAAGGCAAAAGCCTCATCCCACCATGTCCAAATAAGGGAAACATACAGGTGTAGCCAATCTAAAGATTTCTCTACTTCGCTCTGTTCAACCTACAAAAGCTCACTGCTCATGGTGCCAGGTAGAGTGCTTTGAGCTCTTGTTCTGAGTGCTGCCCAATTCACAAATCATTCTTTGCTCAAATAAATCATTAATTTGTCTAAAGTTTTTCTTTTAGCATAATTATGGAGGCCTTTTAAGGAACTCAGTGATAGCAACTTTCCCTGCTTAGCGTCAGGTGTATGATTCCACTTCTATGGAACAAGAAAATCTACAGAAGCAGAAAATACATTAGCAGTTCCCTTGGGCTAGGAGAGGGGCAATGGGGAGTGACCACTAATGGCTATGGGGTTTCTTTTGGGGGGGTGATAAAAACATTTTATTTTATTATTATTATCATTTTTTTTGCAGTTTTTGGCCAGGCTGGGTTTGAACCTGCCACCTCCACTATATGGGGCCAATGCCCTACTCATAGAACCACAGGTGCCACCCCAATAAAAATGTTTTAAAATCAGATGTGGTGATGGTAGTACAACTCTGTGAGTCAAAAAACACTGAACTGCATACTTTTAAGCAGGTATGAAAATTACATCTCAATAAAGTTATTTATTTTTTTGCAGTTTTTGACCGGGGCTGGGTTTGAACCTGCCACCTCCAGCATATGGGGCCAGCACCCTACTCCTTTGAGCCACAGGCGCCGCCTATTTTTTTTTTTTTTGTCAATAAAGTTACTTTTAAAAAATATTTTCCTTCAGATGAGCTTCATACTACAACTGTGTGCTGTATTAGTGTTTTTTGGTTTTGCTTTTTTTTTTTTTTTTACAGTTTTTGGCCCGGAGCCAGGTTTGAACCCACCACATCCAGTATGTGGGGTCAGTGCCCTATCCTTTGAGCCACAGGTGCCGCCCTCTATTAGTGTTTTTAGTTTGGCTAGGCACCTGTAGCTCAGCGGCTAGGGTGCTGGCCACATACACCAGGGCTGGCGGGTTCAAACTTGGCCCAGGGCTGCCAAACAACAATGACAACTACAACAACAACAAAACAGCCAAGCATTGAGGCGGGCACCTGTAGTCCCAGCTACTTGGGAGGCTGAGGCAAGAGAATCGCTTAAGCCCAAGAGTTTGAGGTTGCTGTGAGCTGTGACACCATGGCACTTTACTGAGGGTGATACAGTAGACTCTATCTCAAAAAAAATAAATAAATAGGACAGTGCCTGTGGCTCAGTGAGTAGGGCGCCAGACCCATATACCAAGGGTGGTGGGTTCAAACCCGGCCTTGGGCAAACTGAAACAAAAAACAGCCAGGCATTGTGGTAGGTGCCTGTGGTCCCAGCTACTCGGGAGGCTGAGGCAAGAGAATTGCCTGAGCCTAAGAGCTGGAGGTTGCTGTGAGCTATGACGCCACAGCACCTACCAAGGGCAACAAAGTGACACTCTGTCTCTAAGAAAAGAAGAAATATAAGTAAATAAACGAATAAATAAAATAAAATAACACATATTAGATAGAGTGGGAAAGCTATGTAATTTAAGCACTATCCAAGCATAGTCTTCTTGTACTCTGACTTATTTCATACCAAGTGAAAGAAAAAGTAAAGACAAAGATATTGTAAGATCTTATGACAATCAAACTGTGAGACTTAAGGATACTGTCAAAAGTATTCAAAAATTACCTGTGGGTCAAGATAAGGAGATGTGACAGCTAAGCAAAAAAGGCCACAAAGAGATTCCAGAGGGGAATCAAATGGATGAATAAATGGTATTCTCTGAAACTAACTCATATCTTTGGAGTGAAGGAACAGAGCCAGTGAAACACAATCTTCTGATGCTCCTGTGACATTGCTAAGACTGGGTTCTGCTTTTCAACCCTACCCTGGATAAAAAGCTATGGTGCCTGGCACAGCCAGAAAACTAAGGCTGGTATAAATAAGAGTTCATTCCACTGCATCAACTGTTTCTGCAGGAAAGGTATACATACATCTTCAGTATGGTCTTTAGAAAACTCTTGTTCTACCTATTACTTAAAAAGTATAGGACTGGGTTAAGCATCCGTAGCACAGTGGTTTCGAGTCTGGTGGGTTTGAAACCAGCCCAGGCCAGTCAAACAACAATGACAACTGCAACAAAAAAATAGCCATGCCTTATGGCGGCGCCTGTGGTCCCAGCTACTTGGGAGGCTGAAGCAAGATAATCACTTAAGCACAAAAGTTTGAGGTTGCTGTGAGCTGTGATACTACTGCACTCTTGAGGGTGACATAGTGAGACTTTGTCTCAAAAAAAAAAAAAAAAGGGGAGGGGGGCCAGGTGCAATGGCTCATGCCTGTAATCCCAGCACTTGGGAGGCCAAGGTGGGTAAATTGCCTGAGCTCATGGGTTCGAGACTAGCCTGAGCCAGAGCAAGACCTCACCTCTAAAAATAGCTGGGCATTGTGGCAGGGGCTTATAATCCCAGCTACTCGGGAGGCTGAGTTAGGAGGATCGCTTGAGCTCAAGAATTTGAGGTTGCTGTGAGCTATGACACCATGGAACTCTGCTGAGGACAAGAAAGTGAGACTCTGTCTCAAAAAAATAAATAAATTATAGGACTGGGGCTAGGCAAGGTGACTTACACCTGTAATCCAGGCACACTGGGAGACTGAGGCAGGAGAACTGCTTGAGCTTAGGAGTTCAAGGCCAGCCTCAGCAAGTACAAGATCCCCTCTCTGGTAAACAAATGGAAAAATTATCTGGATGTCATGGTGGGCACCTGCAGTCCCAGCTACTTGGGAGGCTGAGGCAGGAGGATTACTTGAACCCAGGAGTTTGAGGCTACTGTGAACTAGGCTGATGCCATGGCACTCCAGCCTGGGCAACAGGGTCAGACTCTGTCTCAGAAAAAAAAAAAAAAATTATAGGACTAGGTTTAACAGAGAAGGTATGAGCAGAAAGAAAGTTATCAGGGCCCGCATTAATGTATACAGCTATGATTTAATAAAAAAAAAATCATAAAAAAAAGAAAAAGAAAGTTATTAGGGTCCATACTCCTTTTCTGAAATCCTTGGAGCAACATATATTTTGGGATTCAAAATTTTTCAGATTTAAGAACAGTAAGATAAAACATATATATAAACAGAGCACTGCCTGCTGGGTGTGGAAAAGCATCCCATACCCAAATACATCCATATTCATTCCTACAATAAAAGAGCATCTAAATACTTACACTAAATGGGATAAAGACCATAAGGCCCATCTCAGTTTAGGTCAGGTTTTATTGACAAACTGGTTAAGAAAAATTTTATTTTTAGCCTCTGTGGATTTTAGAATTATATAACAGTAGACCAGTACTGGTTTCTCACTTTCACCACTGCAACCCCTAGTTAATGGGCCTCTAGTGTAAGAGGCTGGCTGTCCAAGGTTAGCAAGGAAATCAGAAACTCTAGAGATGGCTCAAAGGTACAGGTTTTTTCAGTGGCTTGTATTTCCTAATCAGGGTTACTTTATTGCACTAAGTGACCCCACTGACAAGTTTTATTAAACAATATGTGTATTTTCAAGCTAACTGATTACTCTTCATTTTATTCCAGGTAGAGTTAGCCAAATATAAAAGACATATTTGAATCTCTCCTATAAAATAGGGAAAGAAAAAATACTTACTTTGGGTAACATATGCACCAAAAAGAATCCACATGGAAGCAATAAGTGACCCAAACATCAACATGAAACCAATAAAAAGCCAAACTCGAGCACCTGTATGGAGAAGAGGCTTTGTGATTTTGCTCATTCTTGTAGCTCTATAAAGTTTTAGGAATACCTAACACTAGAAACACCGTGAACCTAATATATATCATGCATATCAAAGACAGTCACATATTAATATAAATCTGCTATAAGTTAAATAAATGATTTTTAAAAAAACTAACAAAAACTAAGAAGTGTTAACCATATCTGGAAAGAGAAGTTATCGTTTTACTGACTAAAGAATCTGAGACCCTAACTAAAAAATTACCCTGTTATATTATCAAAGTATTGCTACTCTTTCAAAAGTAGTAAATGAATTCTATTTATTTATTTATTTATTTATTTAGAGACAGAGCCTCAAGTTGTTACCCTGGGTAGAGTGCCGTGGCATCATAGCTCACAACAACCTCCAACTTCTAGGTTCAAGTGATTCTCCTGTCTCTGCCTCCCAAGTATCTGGGACTACAGGCACCCACCACAAGGCCCAGCTATTTTTTGGTTACAGCCATCATTGCTGTTTGGCGGGCTCAGGCTGGATTCGAACCTGCCAGCTCAGGTGTATGTGGCTGGCATGTTAGCCACTTGAGCCATAGGTGCTGAGCCAGCAAATGAATTTTAAATAGCCATTAACACACAAGAATGACAGCCTTCAAATGAATGAGGACCAATATGTAAGCTTCTAAAAATCACACCATTACTCAATATGGTGCAAAGAGTGGTCATTCTTCAGGAATATATTAATGCTTTTTAAGACTGAGGCAGCCAACCTTTACCACATACTCTTACAAAGTTCAAGGTCAGAAGCATCTCTTCAACTTTCTATTACATGAAATTATGGAATCTCAATAATATTATCATCTGGACACTTGAGTTGATTCAATATATTTTTTAGGAAAGCAGACATTTAGTTGACTCAACATATTTTTTAGGAAAGCAGGTTAACATTTGTGTCAGACTCTGTGCCTAAGTGTACTGATAACCCCATCACCCAAAGAAGGGGTAAAAAGTTCCACTGAAGTGAAAAATAAAATCCTAGCCAATTTCCATAAAGAAAATTAAATTTACTTCAATTGCAAATACTGTTACTAAGTGAACGGAAATTCATATATTTTGGACACAAGATAAGTAATAATTGAAGCTCAACATGATTGGAATAACTGATATTTGAAGGAAATTAGCCTCTAGATTATATAAATTTTATTACAATACTAAGCAGATCTCCAGAAACATAATATTTAGCCTCTTGGAGAAAGGTAACTTTTAAACTACATTCAATCACAGATTTTATCTAAAGTAAAAGGAACTATTAAAAATCCTTTTAATTATTTTCCATCATGTCCATTATGTGTACCCATACATGTTAAACTTTCTAGTAGAACTAAAGAAGAAAAAATTTTATCTTAAAAAATAAGGATGCTTTTGTTTAGCAAAAAAAATTTAAAAATCACACTGTCCTGTTTTTGCTTTGGCTACAAGAAAACTCTGAATTAAGGTTAATAAACAATTTAAACATCCATCTTGTCCCAGATTCTTTTTTTCTTGAGATAGAGACAGACCCATGTCACCCTCAGCAGGGTGCCATGCTGTCACAGGTCACAGCAACCTCAAAGTCTTTGGCTTAAGCAATTCTCTTGTGTCAGCCTCCCAAGTAGCTGAGACTACAGGCGCCCATCACAATGCCCAGCTATTTTTTTATTGTAGTTGTTTAGCTGTTGTTTTAGCTGTCCTGGGCCGGGTTTGAACCTGTCACCTTTGGTGTATGTGGCTGGTGCTGCAACCACTGTGCTATGGGCACCGAGCCCTTGTTCCAGATTCTAACAATCATCTTTCTCTATATAGTTTCTGCTCTTTTTTATAGCTTTACTATTTAACAGTTTCATTTATATTTATTATGTTGATAATACTTTCCTATAAATTTCTCTGGTAATCAAATGGAGATAGCTTACAAATAAACCATTTAGGTAGTACAAAAGCTTAAAGAAGCAATGTCTGAGCCTGTCTATAAGACACTTTGCTCTTAATTTTTGAAGCACTGGATGAAACTTGCACTAGGTGCACCACATATAAATATAAACTGCACTGTGGATTTTAACTGAGTAGGAAATAATCAGAGAACAAAATGTAACAATCACTTGATGGGGTAAAAAGTTTGGGCTGTGGAATCAGATCAAAGGCAAATACAAGTGCCACCCATAAGCTAAAAAAAATTTGAATCAGTTACAATGAAACTTTCTACAAAAAATAGATAATAGTATCATAATCCACAATGCCTATGGATTTTTTTTTTTAAGAGACAAGGTCTCACTCTGTCACCCAGAGGTCACCCACTGAAGTACAATTGTGCAATTATAGTTCACTGCAACCTCAGACTCCTGGGACCAAGCCATTCTCTTGCCTTAGCCTCCTGAGTAGCAGGAACTACAGGCATGTGCCACCATACCCAGATAATTTTTTCAAAAAAATCCTTTAGAGACAGGGTCTCACTATATTGCCAAGGCTGGTCTCAAACTCCTGGGCTCAAGCAATTGTCCTTCATTCTTCCATACTGTTGGGATTACAGATATGAATCACCACACCCAGCATGTCTGTAGAACATTGTTTAAAGAAAAACAAGTGAATTATTATGTACTCTACATGCAACACTTTCATTTGCTAATACATGTTACTTTCTTATTCTTTACCTTCCCTCATTCTTGACATACTGCTGAGGATGAGCCACAGGATAGGCTATAAGTGACCTCACATGTACACATGCACTGTGTACTTTTAACTTACACTCATGTATCATTTGTCACCATACCCTCCTACCTAATTCTCCATGGATTCCAGTAGAAGTGACGTTATCAAAGCTATTACACGACTTAAAGCATGAAGTAGAAAATAAATCTAAGCTTTTCACAAGTCCTTTATTTGGTTTATATGGTGATGGTATTTACTGTGTAATCCCATTTATATGAAATCATAGAAAAAGCAAACCTACAATGATTGAAAACAGGTCAGTGGTGGCCAGGAGGTGAGGGAATGGGGATTAGCTACAAAGGGTCTTATGAGGGTCCTATAATAGAAATATTCTATACCATGACTGTGGTAGCAGTAACATAACTGTACACATTTGTTAAAACTCAAATTGTACAATTTAAATTGGTGAATTTTGTTGTACTTACATCATACTTAATCAAGCTAACAAAAGAAAAATAAATGTGTAGGTACTAAACCAGACAAAGAGATCATATGGTTTTCAACTGGAAATAAGCATAGCATGGTGGCTAAAAGCATGAGCTCTGGAATCAGTATCAGTGTCAGTGTCCAATCCTGGCTCCTCCACTTACTTCTTCTGACTTTGGGCAAGTTATTTAAGGTCTCTTTACCAGAGTTCCTTAGGTCTAAAAGTGGGGACAATAAGAGCACTCACCTTGTACAACAATGAGTTAATACATGTAAAACAGGACAGTTTCTGGGACACATTAAACATCCTATAAGGATTTGCTATTATTTTTATTTCTCCTTCAAAATTCATTCCCACCTACTCCAAATTTCTGATCATAACCACAAATCACCTTCCCTGGTCCTTAAAGGTTGGAAATAGGACTTTTCATTTATGCCTTTTACACAGGAACTGAAATTCCACTGAAAACCAACCCCTGGATTGTAACAGAATGTGTTATAACCTGAATAAAAGAAAAATACTATTGGATGAAAATTCAAAAGAATTCAAACTATAAAAAAAATTTATGTGCAGATAAACAGCATGTTTTTTTCTAAACAATTTTGTTGTAGTCTGTGGGTGGCTATGCAGGTGACCAGAATTAACTAAGAAAACACTGTAGTCCTAGTTTGACCCCCTAATCTGTTCATTACATTGCTGTTAAAAGTCATGAAAGTGACCAGGTGTTGTAGCTGAGGCCTGTAATCCTAGCACTCTGGGAGGCCAAGGCAGAAGATCGCTTGAGCTCAGGAGTTAGAGACCAGCCTGAGCAAGAGCAGAACCCTGTCCCCACAAAAAATAGAAAAATTAGCTGCGCATGGTCGTGGGCACCTGTAGTCCCAGTTATTGGGAAGGTTGAGGCAGCTTCTAAGCTTTTATGAAGTGAAATAAATTATAAACCTGAAAATAAGTTGAGCCTAGGAACCTGAAGTTGCTGTGAGCTATGAGCACATCACTGAATTATGGCCCAGGACAACAGAGCAAGACTCTGTCTCAAAAATGAAGGAAGTGAAAAGACGGGAGGGGAAGAGGAAAAAAGGAGGGGAAGATAAAGGGAAGGAGAGATTATTACTCAACAATTAGAATAAAAATAAATCCATCATAGGCACTAGAAGAGTAACCTGGAGTCCAAGATCTGCTGATTTTTGAATGATAACATTTCATCTATACCGTGGGCCGTACAACTTAATAAAAATAGTAATCTCTGGCATTAACTTTCTTCAGCGATTAAAAAACACAAAATTTTTTTTAAGTTAATAAAAAACATTCTGTAGAATCATTATCAGTTCTGGATAAAGACTCATAAGAGAGGTTTTGTTTTTCTCTGATGAATTCCTATTTTGTCAACATACATTAACAACTCAAAGTGCCTTTACCTGTTCTTCCCAAACAGCCGCTTTCATAGCTGTCACCTCTCACCTGAGCATTGGACACAGCATTTATCCTAGAACAGTACAAAATCATCTTTATTCTTATCTAACGTCAATATCTGAATAACTAAACATATCTTTTCACCTAACAAAAATGCTTGTGGATAGAAATGTTATTTTAGTATTATTTTCCTAAAGTACCCCTAGAAGACACATTTATTTTAAGAAATTTCTATCACTTGTCTCTAGAGGTTATAAAATAAGGAACAATTTTCTGGTTTCTTTGACTACTTCATATTTATACATAAATGACTCAGTGTTGGCTATCCCATTTTAAGGTTCTCATTATAATCAAGGGTTATAATTAAGTAGTTTCTTTGTTTAAAAACAAGTGATTTTCTCTGACCCATTTCTTAAACTCAGAAAAAATTTAGTCTACGTATAATAAACAGGTCCACTTTATTCAGCTGCTTCTTTCATTTTTATTAGAGCAAGGTACATTAATTAGTAGCAGGAATTGCCTTTTCTTTTTTTTTGCAGTTTTTGGCCGGGGCTAGGTTTGAACCCGCCACCTCTGGTATATGGGGCCGGCGCCCCACTCTTTTGAACCACAGGTACCGCCTGGAATTGCCTTTTCTTAGCAGTCTGCATGGATTTATAAGTAGTTTCATTTTCCATAATAAAATCTTTTTTTGAACTCTTGGCAGTATTAAGAAAATTATGTAATCTTTTTTTTTTTTTTTGAGATGGAGCCTCAAGCTATCCCCCTGGGTAGAGTGCCATGGCATCACAGCTCATAGTAACCTCCAACTACTGGGCTCAAGCGAGTCTCCTGTCTCCTGCCTCTGCCTCCCAAGTAGCTGGGACCACAGGCGCCCACCACAACGCCTGGCCATTTTTTGGTTGCAGCCATCATTGTTGTTTGGCGGACCCAGGTTGGGGATTCGAACCCGCCACCTTAGGTGTACGTGGCTGGCGCCTTAGCCGATTGAGCCACAGGCGCTGAGCCAAAATTACGTAATCTTTATGTTTACTGTATCTTTTAATTGCTAAGACACCCATAAACAGCTTCTAAGCTTTTATGAAGTGAAATAAATGATAAACCTGAAAATAATTTAATAAAAAACAAAATCCACAGAACAATCTCAAGAAGTGTATTTTTTAAAAATAATATTCCATGGTGAGAGGTTAGAGTATTAAAGTATTCAAGGTAGATTAATTACTAAAAAATATAGAAACATAATGCACTTCATTAAATATAAGATGCTGATTTTAAGATATACCTTATTTTTAATACGCCTAGAAAGAAAAAAATATGAATTATATTTAATAATTCTAAAATACCACTGATTATAAGAAGCATCCTAATATATAGAGATATTAACATGTGAAAAGGCATATCTTGGAACTGACAAAACATGATAATTGACCAGTTTACCAAACACATAGTACAAGAAGAAAAATTACGCAATAATCTCTGTAGCTACAATCTGACTAAATTTCATACCCATTCTTCGTAAAAAACAAAAATAAAAAACTTAATAAAGTAGGAGCATATATATGTTAGGTTAAAGATGAATCCATTAATTAAAGTAAAAAGTTATTAAGACAGCACTGAACATTAACGGAAAAATATGTTTAGAAAAACAATCTTGAATTGAGAATTACCTTCATACTTACATGAAGAAAGCCAATGTGGAAAATACACCACAGGTGTGAAAGGCATGGTTCAGCTGCTCTGGCTTAGGGTACACCACAGCTGCATCAATCATAATCCACCAGCCTGTAAAAAACTGAAGAACAGCCCGAGTCAGGGAAACTAAAACTCTTATTAGTGCAATACTTGCTCTTTATCACTCCTTTTTTCCTACAGAGCATATAAATAAAACAAAATATTTCTACTTTTAGGTTTTAGATGCTAAAATATAAAAAACAAGAATCCCTTGTTATTCCTTATACCAGATGAGGTAAACATAATCAAGTCTAAAAGATTCTGAAGTTCTGCTCTCAGTGCACATTGAAAACTATTATTTGGGAATGGATTATTTGCTTCTTTCATTCACCATTATTATGTGGAGCAGAAACTCTAACCTCCAATGTAATTAACTCTGATTTCCTGATGTGCTTCATTATCTCTGGAGAACACACTTTTGCTCCCACAAATGTGTTGTATACTCATTTGGAGATGTGTCAGTTGTCACATGTCCAAAGCGATTTAGGCCTACTATAGTTTTAATTATGTAATTTAATTAAATATTGTACAAAATGAGTTTGTAAGTGTGGCATCTGTGGCTCAGTGAGTAGGGCACCGGCCCCACATACCAAGGGTGGTGGGTTCAAACCTGGCCCCGGCCAAACTGCAACAAAAAATAGCCAGGTGTTGTGGTGGGCGCCTGTAGTCCCAGCTACTCAGAAGGCTGAGGCAAGACAGTCACCTAAGCCCAAGAGTTGTAGGTTGCTGTGAGCTGTGACATCATAGCACTCTACCGAGGGCGATAAAGTGAAACTCTGTCTCTACACACACACACACACACAAAAAAAAAGTTTGTAAAATATAGTGTCTCCATGTAAAATAACCTGAAGAGACTTAAAAGATACAAGTTGCTAAAGAATTTCATGTTTTTTTTTTCTTTTTTTGCAGTTTTTGTTTTGTTTTGTTTTGTTTTTTGGCCAGGGCCACATTTGAACCCCAAACCTCCGGTATATGGGGCTGGCACTCTACTCCTTGAGCCACAGGCACCACCCCATGGGTTTTTGTTGTTGTTGTTGTTGTTGTTGTTGTTGTTTTTTTGAGACGGAGCCTCAAGCTATCCCCCTGGGTAGAGTGCCATGGCATCACAGCTCATAGCAACCTCCAACTCCTGGGCTCAAGTGAGTCTCCTGCCTCCACCTCCCAAGTAGCTGGGACGACAGGCGCCCGCCATAACGCCCGGCCATTTTTTGGTTGCAGCCATCATTGCTGTTTGGCAGGCCCGGGTTGGGTATTCGAACCCGCCACCTTAGGTGTACGTGGCTGGCGCCTTAGCTGACTGAGCCACAGGCGCCGAGCCTGTTGTTGTTGTTTTTGAGACACAGTCTCACTCTGTTACCCTGGCTAGAATGCCATGGCATCATAGCTCACAGCAACCTCACACTCTTGGGCTCCCAAGTAGCTGGGACTATAGGCACCCGCCACAACACCCAACTAGTTCTTTTACTTTTAGTAGAGATGGGGAGTCTCAAGCAATCCACTCCCCTCAACCTCCCAAAGTGCGAGGGTAACAGGTGTGAGCCACTGTGCCCGACCCTAAGACCCTAAAGAATTTCTTAGATAAATTAAATACAGGTGAAATGACCACAAAGCACAAGAACAACTTAAGCATACAGACTGCTTCACAAATCTTCAGTTTCCTGTCTTCTTGATATCATTCTGTTTGGGTTTTCTATTGGACTTCAGGTATAGAACTGTATGTACACTGAACAAGATTAAGTTTTTAAAGGTATGATATTGAAATTTGCTTCAAAAAAAAAAAAACCATAGCAGGAGCCAGGCACAGTAGTGTGTACTCCCTAGTCCCAGATTCTCCCAGGCTGAGATGGGAGAATTGCTTGAGTTCAAGGCCAGCCTAGACAACATGGTGAGATACTGTCTTTTAAAAAAAAAGGTGATGGCGCCTGTGGCTCAGTGGGTAGGGCACCGGGCCCATATACTGAGAGTGGCGGGTTTGAACCCAGCCCCAGCCAAACTGCAACAACAACAAAACAGAAAACAAAAAACACTCTGGGAGGCCAAGACAAGTGGATAGCCTGAGCTTAGGACTTTGAGAGACCCTCTATCTACTAAAAAGAGAAAAACTAGCCAGATAATATGGTGGGTGACCGTAGTTCCAGTTACTCAAGAGGCAAAGGGATCACTTGAACACAAGGAGTTTGAGTTTGCTGTGTTTATGTCGTCACAGGACTCTACCCAGGGTACAGAGTGAGACTCTTGTCTCAAAAAAATAAAAATCTAAAAAGTAAAAAGCAGTGCAGGCAGGCAGTGGTTAATGGATAAAGCAAAATAGGTCATGACTTTTATTTTTTGAAACTGGGGGGACAGTGCCTATGGCTCAAAAGAGTAGGGCGTTGGCCCCATATGCCAGAGATGGCTAGTTCAAACCCAGCCTTGGCCAAAAAGTACAAAGAAAAAAGAAAGAAACTGAATGATACTTTATACCATTATACCATTCTCTCTACTTCTGTTTTGTTTATATGCCTGTCATTTTTTTTTGAAATACTAAGCAATAATAATAATGCAAAGAAAGTAACATTCACATTGTCAAATAAGAGTATGTCTATTATAGAATGCTTTGACTTTGAGGTTCAGTATGGAGTCATCAGTAAACGTCTTCTTATCTTTTTTTTTCCAAAGTCTCAAAAAATAGACAACTAATATTCATAAGTAAAAGTAAAAGATAATTTCATAAAACAGATCATGGGGTAGTGCCTGTGGCTCAAAGAGTAGGGCTCCAGCCCCATATGCCAGAGGTGGCAAGTTCAAACCCAACCCCAGCCAAAAACTGCAAAAAAAAAAACCCCCCAAAAACAGATCATGCCAAATCTTATAGACAATAGAAAAAGGAGAATCATTGTACTTAATCTGGATACATATATTATTATAAAGGGGAAATCACAAACATATTTTACTTATAAATGAGGATGTAATATCCTAAATAACAACAATATTAACAAATTGAATTAAAAATTAATGTTTAAGTAATGTACTTTGGTCAAAATTAAATCCGATTTATGTAAGAATTAGTCACTATTTTCTTTTCTTTTTTTTTTCTTCTTTTCTTTTCTCTCATCCCCTCCCTCCTTCTCTGTCTGGTCTCCCCTTCTCCCATGCCCCACCATGTCATTAATTGTCATTAACTGTCCTCATATCAAAGTTGAATACACAGGATTCATGTTTTTCCATTCCTGTGATGCTTCACTAAGGATAATGTGTTCCACCTCCATCCAGGTTAGTACAAATGCTGCAAAATCTCCATTTTTTTTTTAATGGCTGAATAATATTTCATGATATACATCTACCACAGCTTACCAATCCATTCCTGGGTTGAAGGACATTCAGGCTATTTCCACATTTTAGAGATTGTAAATTGGGCTGCAGTAAATAGCATAGTACAAGTGTCTTTATAATAAAAGGTTTTTTTCCTTCTGAATAGATGCCCCGTAATGGGATTGCAGGATCAAATGGGAGGTCTAGGTTGAGTTCTTTGAGGTTTCTCCTTAAATCCTTCCAAAAAGATTGTATTAGTTTGCAGTCCCACCAGCAGTGTAAAAGTGTTCCTTTCTCTCTACATCCCCGCCAGCATCTGCAGTTTTGAGATTTTGTGATATAGCCCATTCTCGCTGGGGTTAGATATCATCTCAGGGTGGTTTTAATTTGCATTTCTCTAATAATTAGGGATGATGAACATTTTTTCATGTGTTTGCAAGCTATTGTCCATCGTCTTTAGAGAAGATTCTATTTATCTCTCTTCCCCATTAGTGCCTTGGCTTCACAGCTCACAGCAACCTCAAACTCTTGGGCTTAAGTGATTCTCTTGCCTCAGCCAGAGAGAGGCACCTGCCACAATGCCCAGCTATTTTTGGTTGCAGTTATCACTGCTGTTTAGCAGGTCTGGGCCAGCCTCAGTGTATGTGGCCAGTGCCCTACTCACTGTACGGGCGCCAAGCCATATGCCTGTCATTTTTAATGACAAAAAGTCAAGGGGAAAAATGGAAAGAAAAGAGATTAATTCCCTCCACAAATTCCCTCTTCCCCAGTGCTGCAGCTGAGGAAAAGACATGGTATGTCTTCCCTAGAGCAGCTGGCAGGGCTTCCTTTAGTTCTAATGTGGCCAGCTGAAGGTGGTTACTGCTGCCTACGTACCTGACCTACAATGAGTCACAAGAGTAAGTTTTAGGTATACATCAAATTCTGAGCCTTTGAGAATCTTAAAGTACTTATAACATATTGTGGCATTAAGTTAAAAATACTACTATCTATAATAATATTATTACCAGAACTAAAGAAAAGATATTAAGTATAACAAATTTACAAAGTCAAATGAACCCAGAGCCTACCACATATTCTGATGATTAACTATACAAAATTAGCAGTAAAATAGCGAGCTTTGTACTAGTATTTGCATTTCAAAGGAATCAAAATCTTTGCCTTTTTCCAAGGCAAACAATGAAGCATATAAAAATAACCAACCAGGGTTTCTCACTTACCAATATACCTGCTACCACAGAAGCCACGGCATTTCTTCTCTCACTCCAGTCGATACATTCACATTCTGGCCAACGAAAATTATCTAGGAAGCCTGCCATTTTCACTCCTTAAGCATGGGTTTTTCATTAAATACTGTATCCTACAAACAAAAAGACAAAAACTGATCAACCTAAGGAAATGTTTTTAAGAAGTAAAATATCTTACTTTCAGGAGTTCAAGATTAGCCTGAGTAAGAGCCAGACACCATCTCTACTAAAGATTCTTTCTTTTTTTCTTTAGAGACAGAGTCTCACTTTATCGCCCTCAGTACAGTGCCTGGCATCACAGCTCACAGCAACCTCCAACCCCTGAGCTTAGGCGATTCTCTTGCCTCAGCCTCCTGAGTAGCTGGGACTACATACAGGTGCCCGCCACAATGCCCAGCTATTTTTTGTTTGCAGTTTAGCTGGGGCAGGGTTTAAACCCGCTATCCTCAGTATACAGGGCCGGTGCCCTACCCACTGAGCCAAAGGCACTGCCTGATCTGTACTAAAAACAGAAAAACTAGCCAGGCACTATGGTAGGGGACCTGTAGTCTCAACTACTCAAGAGACAGAGGTAAGTGGATTACTTGAGCCCTAAAGTTGAGGTTGCAGGGAGCTATGATCACACCACTGCTCTTTAGCCTAGACCATAGGACAAGACATTGTATCAAAACAAAACAAAGAAACAACAACAAAATCCTCAAATTCTATACCCAGCAAAAATAGTCTTCAAAAACGAGATTGACAGCAATTCTACTCCTATCTACTTATTGGCAAAATGAAAACTTATACACAAAAACTTCTACCTAAATGTTCATAGCTGCATTACTAATAGCCAAAGAAAGGAAGCAATCCAATATACATCGACAGATGGATAAATAAAATGAAGTATATCCATACAATGTAACACAAATTCAACACTAAAAACAGAGTACTAACAGATGCTGCTAGATGGAAGACAGAAAACATGCTGAGTGAAAAACAAAAGACCATGTATTATACGATTTAATTTACATGAAATGTCTTGAAATAGGCAAATCTATAGACAGAAAGTAAATAATTATTGCCTAGAGATGGGGAGGAGGAAGATAGTTAATGACTGAAAAGGCACAAGATTTTAAAATTAGATTGTGGTGGTGACTGCACTACTCTGTAAACATACTAAAAATCACTTAACTGTACACTAAAAACTGGTGAATTTTATGGTGGCTCACACCTGTAATCCTAGCATTCTGGGAGGCTGAGGCAGGTTGATTGCCTGAGCTCAAGAGATTTTATTTTATTTATATAAATATATGAAATGAAAACTTATACACAAAAACTTCTACATAGGCTTGGTGACTGTGGCTCAAGCCACTAAGGCGCCAGCCACATACACCTGAGCTGGCGGGTTCGAATCCAGCCTGGGCCAACCAAACAACAATGACAGCTGCAACCAAAAAACAGCTGGGCATTGTGGTGGTCACCTATAGTCCCAGCTAGTTGGGAGGCGGTGGCAGGAGAATCGCTTGAGCCCAGGAGTTGGAGGTTGCTGTGAACTATGATGTGCCATGGCAAAAGAATGAGATTCTGTCTCTAAAAAAAAAAGCAAAAAGGTTATTATACTAGGAATTAATACTCTGAACCAAGATCAACTTTCATTGAGAGTTTTATCATTGATATTTATCAAAGATAAGCCTATTTTGTCATAACACAGTCTGATTTAATGGAAACTAACAATACTAATCCTTGCCCCCTACCTTAAAGTGGAAATATGTACACAATATTTAATACAAGATAAATGGGCCTTTGAAACTTAATAAAGGCAAAGAAGCTACTTGGGAGGCTGAGACAAGACAATCACTTGAGCCCAAGAGTTTGAGGTTGCTGTGAGCTGTAACGCCACGGCACCACTCTACCGAGGATGACTTAGTGAAACTGTCTCAAAAAAAGCAAAGAGGCTCGGCGCCTGTGGCTCAATCGGCTAAGGCACCAGCCACGTACACCTAAGGTGGCGGGTTCGAATCCGCAGCCCGGGCCCGCCAAACAACAATGATGGCTGCAACCAAAAAAAAAAAAAAAAAAATGGCCGGGCATTGTGGCGGGCACCTGTGGTCCCAGCTACTTGGGAGGCGGAGGCAGGAGACTCGCTTGAGCCCAGGAGTTGGAGGTTGCTATGAGCTGTTATGCCATGGCACTCTACCCAGGGGGATAGCTTGAGGCTCCGTCTAAAAAAAAAAAAAAAAAAAAGCAAAGAGCACTTAGATAAAATCTAAATGTTCAATAATAGAATAAATGTTAAAGTAAAACAGATTACTTATGCAGACATTAAAAATCTATTTTCGAATAACTTTTAATAGCATGAGAAAAT
>CAUYQV010097598.1:0-32446 GCA_963574575.1 Galagoides demidoff
CTGTGGTCCCAGCTACTTGGGAGGCGGAGACAGGAGACTCGCTTGAGCCCAGGAGTTGGAGGTTGCTATGAGCTGTGATGCCATGGCACTCTACCCAGGGGGACAGCTTGAGGCTCTGTCTCAAAAAAAAAAAAAAAAAAAGAACTTAGAGCTTCTTTACCTGAAATGTAAGTTTACATGCTTAACTTGGGGTTACAGGTTTGTACAGCATGTCCATATCAAGAGGAAGGCCGGGGGCACGTGATAAAAAAAGGGAAAATTACTTGAGTTTTTTGGTGGTAATGGGATGCAGTAAATTTTAAGTTAGTTTCTGTTGTTTTATGTTATTGTAACAATTAGCATATAATGACATTTTATTTGGATATGTAGTAGAAATAGTATGAATTCTTTTCCTGTGTTTGTAAATATCGAATGGTGGTGAATCTGGCAGTGAGTTAACAGTACTGTGGACTATTTGCTTTTCACTTATCTGATGCTTGAGTTATTTAACTTTACCATAAAGACTATAAATTAAAAACAAATTGCAGAATAGAAAAAAAATTACTGTAATGAAACTACCCAGAAATAATCTATTAATAACACTTCAGTAGAGTGGCACCTGTGGCTCAGTGGGTAGGGCGCCAGGCCCGTATACTGAGGGTGGCGGGTTCAAACCCGACCTGGCCAAACTGCAACAAAAAGTAGCCAGGCATTGTGGCGGGCATCTATAGTCACAGCTACTCAAAAGGCTGAGGCAGGAAAATAGCCTGAGCCCAAGAGCTGGAGGTTGCTATGAGCTGTAATGCCATGGCACTCTACTGAGAGTGACTCTGTTTCTTAAAAATAATAAAGTGAGACTCTGTTTCTTAAAAATAATAAAAAATAAAAAAATAACAACCACTTCAGTATTTATTCCTTGCTAGGTAGTTTTTGTGTGTGTGTTTTTTGCAAAAAACAAAAACAACTTTTAGGAACAATACAGACACGAACAGCTTTTAGGAACAATACAGACACGAACTTCCGTGAGGGGGGATCTGACTGGTTCACTTTCATCCCTGGGTGAATCTTCAGGCAGATTTATGCTTTTCTTAGCTTTCTGGGATCAGTCTTTAGTGATTTAGAAATCCATTTGAGTCAGAGCTTTGAGCTCTCATCTACTTCAGAGCATCTCCTTGCCCTTGACCTGAGCCGGGGAAAGGGGGCAGGGTTTGCTTTGTTGGCATTTCCCATCTGTTTTTACACTTTTCCTTCTTTCCTCTCTCTTCCTCTACCCCATTCTGTTTGCTGCCTCTGGCTCCATCAGGCTTTGAGAGGCTGAAGGGAAGAGATGTCAAGCCGAGATAAGGTCTCGCTAGAGTGCCACACTTACCATCTGGCATCGGGGGTTCTTTGTATGTGTGTGTGAGAGAGAGAAATCTCTTTCTTCCTACTTGGGGTCATTTTGTGGCTTCAGTGGATACACTTGTTTCTACGGAGCTGCTAATTGTAATTTCATAACCCTGGCAATTTCTCTTCTTCCTGAAGCCTTGGGACTGTCTGTCTCTTTGCCTCTTACAGTTTTCTTCTCTTGGAGTTAGCTCACCTTTCTAAGAGACCATTTTCAGACATATAGGAAGTCTTCACTGTCATGCCAAAATCTGGCACAGCTCTTCTCCCTATGAGAGAAGCCTAAACTCCAGGGACAAGTGCCCTAAACTCCAGGGACAAGTGCCAACCAATGCAAGTGGTTGAGACCCCCCCCCCCCATTTGACTTGAGGTGTATGTGTATATATCTACCCCTGTAGCACTCTAGCTGTTCCCTTTAAATAAATGGTTTTTATTGATCTCTCCTGAATAATCTTCAAGCCTTCCCTGATATTTTCTGGAGGGGGGTGAAGGGCTGAGGGTTGTTGATATGGTTCTGCAGAATTTTGCTGCTTTATGGGCTAATATCCTGTGGAGATGTACCTAGCACCTATCTTTAGGAGGTCTGAGCACTTTTCACCAAATGATGTTGACTTTGGGTTCCAGTTGAAATGCCATAGATAAATCTCAATAAAGCTCATAAGAGCTTACATGAGATGATGCCTAAGAATAGTTCTCACTAGATAACACAGCAAGTTTTCAAACTTAGTAGATCCTGTACTAATCATGGAAACATTAAAGAATCATTTTAATTTAATTTGAATTTAGGTTAGAAGAATTATCAAGAATAAAGTCCAACTTCTATACAAGCATCTATTAGTAGGAAAGGCTTGCGGCAGTGATTTTGAAACAGTGTGCCACTGGTGTGCCACAAGAGGATCTTGGGTGTTGGAGAAAAATTTTAAAGATCATTAATTAAATTATTTTTGAAAGACATTCAAAGTGTAATAAGCATATTCTTTTTTTAGTCTTTCTTTGATGAACATAATTTAAGTGTGCCATGGAAGTTTAACTGTAGGTTCAAGTGTACCCTGAGATGAAAAAAAGTTGAAAAACATTAGCTTAAAGGAAAGGCTTAAATATATTAGCACTTAATCTACTTAAGGGACACAGCATATTGAGATTCAGGACAAACACAGAATGAGCAAAAGAGAGATTTAAAAATAGACAATAAAACCCTCTGAAAAACTATTACTAGGCTCTTCCAGCTATTTAACAAAAACTTGCTCTTTAACATGAAAGAATCTGTGGATTCTTTGGAATATCAGTGGCAACTATCAGTGGTTTCTAAAGGAACCTAAAGAGGCCACATAGCTGGGTAAGGAATTTCACACTTGAGAGTCTGAGGTACATTATGAATTTAATGTATTTAGGTCATTGTTCAAGTAATAAACTTCTTCAAGGGCTGATCCATGCAGTTACCATAGGTTACGTATAAAAGGTGCTGTGCAGATGAATTAAGACAGCAAATACATGGAAACTGTTCGGAACAGTGCCCAGGTACGTAACAAGTACAATGGAGGTGTGCATTTTGTTGTTTTATTATTGTATAGTCTGTACCCTGTGTAGGGGATTAAGGCACCCAGTGTAGAAATGAGCTAGGTGATCTTTTCTTCTGGCCTGAGATTCTGGTGATATCAATACTTTTCTTAAATATAAAAATACTGACATGACAATAGCTATAATAATGTGGTTAATTAATAAATCAATTCCTAGGTGGCGGCCCCTATGGCTCAGTGGGTAGGGCGCCAGCCTCATATACCAAGAGTAGCAGGTTTGAACCTGGCCCTGGCCAAACTGGAAAAAAAAAAAAAATAATAGCCTGGCGTTGTGGCGGGCACCTGTAGTCCCAGCTACTCGGGAGGCTGAGGCAAGGGAATCAATCACCTAAGCCTAGGAGTTAGAGATTGCTGTGAGCTATGGTGCCATGGTACTCAACCAAGGGCAACAAAGTGAGACTCTGTCTCAAAATAAATAAATTCCTATAATTCATACCTGATAATTAGCATCATGTTATGTGCAGTAAGTAAATTTAGGGTTAGCTTTTTGGTCACAGGGACTATGAGTGATTTTTCCTCATCTACTTTTAGATACTTTTCAAATTCTGAAAATAAGTATATATTAAGTAAATATTCACCAAAAGTGATTTTGTTTAAAAATTAATACAAGTATAATACATTTTTGAGGTCTTGCACACTGTGTGATGGTATGTGGCCAGTGCCCTAGCTGCTGAGCTATCGGCGCCAAGCCTTAACAAAGCATCTTTAAAGACATGATTTGCAAACTCACATCTTGACAATCCTTTTTATCCCATATTCCCTATCATCTCTTATGTGTCTTTCCTCAATCCTTGTGCTTTTTAAAAGTATAATCATAAAGGCTATGTTAACCAGTTTGATGAAAATATTTCAAATTGCACATAAAACCAGCACATTGTACCCCATAACTGCATTAATGTACACAATGATAATTTAATTTTAAAAAAAGTACAGTTATAAATTATAGTATAGTATCACTACTCAAGTCCCAGGGAGTCTAGGGAGAAGTAAAAGCTAAGCTAATCAGAAAAGTTATGTATGTCTTGATCATTAAGGTTAGCTCTATGTAGAAATTAGAATGTCACATTTGGATAAAGGAAAGAAAAGAACATTCTAGATAGATTATAAGACTTGGAAGACATGTTAAGGGGTGAAAATGGAGACAAATGAATAGACTAATTTGAGATGAATTTGGGGTACTGGTTACGGCTTGCGGGTAGAGTAAGAGAAAGTTGTAAAAAGAAAGCAAGAGAGTTCGGTGTGATCTAATAAAGATTTCATAGCACAGAAATCATGTTCTAGAACTAGGCTCTCTTAGGAAGTTACTATCTAAAGCCCTAAAGAGATGAGGGGTAGTTTTTTAGGAAGCTCCAAGGATCTGTTCTTCTGTGACAGGTAAAATGGTCCTCCAAAGATGGAACCTTGTTTGGCACCTGCAAATATCATATGAAATGGCAAAAGGCACTTTAAAATACAGTGAAGGCTGCAGACCTGGACTGTCTAATCATACGAGCCCTTCAAGTAAAGTAGAGAATTTGTTCTTGTGGGAGTTGAAGAGAAAAGGCAGAAGAGAAGGTGAGAGAAATTCCAAGCCTGAGAAGGATCCATTGCATCATTGCTGGCCCTGAGATACAGGAACCTGTGTACAGGACAGAAAGAGGCGTATAGGAGGTAAAGCAGCTTCTAGGTGACAGTCAGGAAGACAGCAGGTACCCCAGTTCTGCAGACATAAGAACTGCATTCTACCGATCACCTGAGTGAGCTTGGAAGCACATTCTCTCCCAGAGCCTCCAGTAAAGAATGCAGCCCAGCCAATGTTTCTCAGGCTTGGAATTTTGATTTTGGCCTTTTGAAAGGCTTTATGAGAAACAGAAAACCCATTTGAGCCACACTGTACCTGGACTTTTGACCTATAGAAATATGAGATTAAAAAGTTTTGTCTTTTAAGCAGTAAAATGGGTTTGATTAAGCGCAGCAGGGATATAAAATTAACACACACTCCTTGTTGAACATATAGTCCCTTGATTCATAATATAACAGTTATCTTTTGAATGTCAGAAGATGCCAGGCTGCATCGCATTGATTGATAACTCTGAAGTTTCGAAGTAAATTTCAAAAACTAAAGCCTTCATATATTTATAAAAGCTTCAAATTTCTATGGAAATCTAACAGTTCATTTTTATAGCAAATGCTGAAAATACAGCACTTTAGGCAACTTTTCGATGAAATGTTTCATTCCCTTTCATGCTCACTGGATGGGCATGGGTAAGGTAGGAGGGATGTAATAGATGGAGGCAGTGCTGATTGTCAGGAGGTTTATAATTTAGATGGGAAGAAAGAGCTTAACGCACAATATTAAAACAACTGAAGACTGGATATTTCCTTTTCTCTGTGGCTCAGCTCAACTGTTGTGGTTATAATAATGTGATAGCTAAAGCTCAAATAGCACTTTACTTTGTGAAAGGCACTGTTCCAGATGCTTTATACATATTAACTCATTAAATCTTGCAGCAGTCCTATAAGGTGGAGGACCTTACCATCTAGAATCCTTCAATTTCTCTCAAGGTTGGGGTAAAATAATTGGAAATTTTCTATTTCTGTTTTAGATTTTTGGATCCTAAGTTCTGAATCTTGGTCTTAAGGAATCCTCACACATTAGCAGTTTTTATAGACAGATATTCTAGTCAGAAGGGCTTAGTTGATCAGGGTTTATCCCATTATCAGTGTTTCTAGTGTAATATCCCTCTAAGGCTCTTCAGGAATCTCTCCTGGAGACTGCTACCATCAAAGATCCCTAGACTCCCTGGGACTTGAGATGAAGTAGTGATGCTATACTATAATTTATAACTGTACTTGTAAAAAGCACAAGGATTGAGGAAAGACATGTAAGGAATGATAGGGAATATGGGATAAAAGGGATAAGAGTTTGCAAATTATATCTTTAAAAATGGTTTGTTAAGGCTTGGCACCTATACCTCAGTGGCTAGGGCGCTGATCACATACACCGGGGCAGGTGGGTTCGAACCCGGCCCAAGCTTGCCAACAATAATAACAACTACAACAACAAAATAGCTGGGCATTGTGGTGGGTGCCTGTAGTCCCAGCTACTTGGGAGGCTGGGGCAAGAGAATTGCGTAAGTCTAAGAGTTTGAGGTTGCTGTGAGCTTTGACACCATGGAACTCTACTGAGGGTGACATAGTGAGACTCTGCCTCAAAAAAAAAAAAAAAAAGATGCTTTATTAAATAGACTATATCATGTAAATCCATGAGAGAATTGTTTGCTTTTGAGACAGAGTCTCACTTTCTCATCCTCTGTAGAGTATTGTACTGTCACAGCTCATAGCAACTTCCAGCTCTTGGGCTTAGGTGATTCTCTTGCCTCAGCCTTCCAAGTAGCTGGGACTACAGTCAACACCACAGCACCTGGCTATTTTTTTGTTGCAGTTTGGCTGGATCCAGGTTCGAACCTGCCACCCTCGGTATATGGGGCTGGCACTTTACCCACTGAGCCATAGGTGCTGCCTGAATTATTTGCAGTGTTATACCAATTGACAAATACTCTGTACTTACCAGAAAATGAAACAACAACTTAAAGCTTAATTTGTTAATGACATAAACACAAGGAATGTTTTATTTCATTATTAGAGCAAAATCAGAATGTCCAATATATACTTGTTTTTTTAAATTACATTATATATGTGAATTATTATTTATCAGGAAATTCACATTTGTCAGCAGTTAGGGCTTTGGAGAAATCACTGATCAGAGGTGGTTGTAAAAGCAGTTTTAAAAATCCAAGGAGGAAAAATCCCTGCTCTTTTGAAAAGATGTTAGTGTCATTAGCTTGCTCTTTTCAGACTTTTCAAACATCTATAGCTTTTTTGCTCTTTGTAACGTGAAATTCATGAGATTTCCACAACAAAAAGTGGCTTCCAACAGTTCTTTTCATCTTTTGTTCAGATTTGCACCATCTCTGTCGGTGGATTAGATGACAATCAGATCACCGACTGTTTGACTGCTGGCTGACAGATGTCACCACCACCCTCCAGGTGACATGAAGAACCCCCATATTCTCAAAAAGAGAACATGTTGTTCTTTCTTAATAATGGGGTGATTAGGAAAGAAGGCATTTCTAAAACAAATTTTTTTTTTATTAAATCATAGCTGTGTACATTAGTGCAGTCATGGGGTACAGTGTGCTGGTTCTATGTACAATCTGAAATATTTGCATCATCTAAAACAAATTTTAAAATGGTTCCTTAGTCAGGGCCTTTCTGATATTTACCTTCTCACATAAAGCATCTTCTATTGAATCTCATATATAAACCGTTTCTACTGTGGACAGCTCTGGCTATTTAAAAGTGCTTAGGTTGAAAAACATGCCTTTTTTCAACTCCTCTTTACTGGCTGAATTTTACCCTTAAACTTTCAAATATTTGAAGTTAATGAGCACCTTCCCCAGAAGCCTTCTCATCTCAGTAGCCACTATAAACATTTCACGTGTTTGTGATCAAAACACAGGGAATGGTGCCAGGAGCCAGGATCAGAATGATGAATGAATGAATACATTTCAGTGGGCTTATAATCTAGTGCTGGAGCCCCCCAGCTCATGAGATTTCACTCACGTGTGGTAAGTGGTGTGGCTGAGATAGGGACAGAACGCTACTGGAGTATAAACAGGACTTCACACAGCTAGGGTAGCTAAGTTGGGACCTGGAGGACACATGGGTGACAGCCACACCAGGTAGAGCCATTCCAGATGGAAAACACAGAGAGGCCCAGAGTGATGGAAGGACATAATGGTCCATTCAGAGAATTGTGTTATATTTTACAAAGCCTGGATCATGGATTTTTTTTTTTTTGACTATAGATTTTGAAAGAAGGAATGGAGATAGACATGATACTGAAACTACATCATAAGAATATAAGATATGCCATATCAGTCATTAGACTCTGTCGTAGTATTATGGAGAAGGCTTTAAAGAGTTTTTCAGGAAAAGATGCAATATTTTAAAATTTATATTTTAGGATGATTAATTTGGCTGCTCCTGCAATAAAGAATGGTGTAGGGTGGAGAGAGATCAACTAGAGACTGTGGTCTGCCTGGGAGAAAGTGTTGGACTGAAGTAAATCAGGATTACCTCATCTCTAGGCTCGGGACTAAGGGTTTGTGTGGTACCATTCCTTGACCATGGAGCAGATCAGTGGAGTGGAGGGAAGTGGTAAGAAAGCGGCTTCACCTTTGGGAATGTGGAGTTTGAGCGGTTAGTAGGACTTTCAGAAGGTAGATATGGGCCGTCAGGACCAGGAGATCTGGACTGATGATGCAGGTCTACCTGAAGACATGTGAGTGGATGGAAAGAGAAGAAGAGAGCTGAGGATTAGTCACTGAAGAGCACCAAGTTGTTTTGGAAAGGCAGGGGGAACATGGAACCTTGGGAGAAGAGAAGTAATAGCCATAGAGAAAAGAGAAAGCCTGGAGTATGTAATGTCCTGGAATCCCAGCGGTTGAAAAGAAAGGAATTCTTAACAGTGTTGTATGGTACAGAGAGGACAAGGTAAGTGAGGACAGCTGTGTCTGTCAAGTTAAGCTACAGGAGGTGACTATCTTCTGGTTGTCCTCTGATACTGCCTATTCCTCAGGGAACAAATGGTACCCCAACAATCCAGATGTTGATCTTTCTGGAGTCCATTATTATTATTGTTATTATTTTGTGACCTGAGTGTCAAACCTCTCATAATATCCCTCAAAACCTCATTATCCATTCTAAGTAATCCCATTCCAGTTGTTATCCATAGTATGCTTGTAATTAACTAAAGCTATTAGATTTTGTAATGTAAAACTCTGTCAAAACAGATGTGTGTATATTAGAATTACCAGTAAACAATAGACTTTTAAAATCTAAGGGTAGAGCTTTATTCTAGTGTATTATGTTAGTTTCAGGACACTTCTACATATATTCATCATTGAATGGCCAGCTGTTGTCTCATTTACAGTAAAATTAATAAGCATAGTTATGCATTCAACAAAAAGTCTATTTAAGAGATTTAAAAGATATCCCTAAGTGCCTTAGAACGGATGAATAAGCATTAGTATATTTTATCATGACAGCATGCTTAACAAACACCTCCTTAATGTGGCAATTATTGGGGAAATAATTCATTAAATAAACTGTGAGGTGGAGAATAGTAGTGTCTAGGCAGATATATGACTTTCTAATTTTCTAATTATTGGTTGGCATTAACAGGTTTGGCATGATTATCCGTGTGTCAAACTTGTAGTGATATTAGCTGTTCACAACTAACTAATCAACTTGGAAATAGGAAAACAGGCCTCTGAGAAATGAAGAAAATTTGTTACTTAGCTCACAGGTTACTCGTTCAGAGGAGAAAAATCTAGCCACCATCATCACTCAGCTTGTGTCTTATACAAAAGTGTATTGACTGAGGAGTATATTGATAAATTTTTTCCAGAGTTCTTAAAGTCCATACTAGCTAAAAATGTTATAGTGGTTTAAAGCTTGAGTATGTTGGGGAATAAAAATATAGAAGAGTGTCGGATTATGTTTCTTCTTGTGCTTAATTTAGGAAATGGAGAAAAAGGGGCTGTATGTTTTAAAAACATTTGCATTATGGTATCAAAATGTAAATAGTTCTAAGATTAATAGATATACTAAAAGCCTTTAGGACATTTGTGAATTGGTGATTCGGTTTAAAATTAGTTTGTAAGGACAACCCCCGAGACCTCTTCCTAAAAAGCCTTCCCTCCAGAGTAATGCTTTCTTTTAAAGGGCCTTTTCTTCCTGGCAGCCTGCTCCTCTCCTCAGTTAACCTCTCCCACTGAGTTTCCTCTGGACACTTTCTGTCGCCTCTTGAGTCTTAGCTTTGATGTAAAACAACTTTGTGAGCATTTGGTTTTTGAGACTTTGAGACTGAAGGCACTATTAAAGTGCTAGCAAAAAAAAAAAAGAATACTGGACATAAGACTGGCTCTGATCCTTATTGAATGGCAATGCTGTTTTGTGAACAGCCGTGCTGGTTTTTGAAAATAGAAAGCTAAAACATTTCAACTTGTTTCTGTATCTAGTTTCTGATGGCCAACCAGGAAAGAGTGAAAAATGGGGAGATGTTTTATCAATCCCAGGGTAAATATAACCCTCAGCTGCATGCACTTTTAATTATATAGTTTTTTTAATATTGAATAAATTTGATTTGAAGTTAAAGTTGTAGCTTCTTCGAAAACTTTTTAATAATTTCCCTTATACTTGATAGATCCTGTTTGTCAAATTGCTGTTGTAGTAAGTGAATCTTCACAGTTGATTGGATTATTTAGCATGATTTTTTTTTAAATATCTAAAATAGCAAAGACCATATTTCTTTACAAATGAATTAAATTAGAAGAGAACAAAGTAAAAATAAAGATTGATTTTGAGTTGAAATGATTATAAGATTGAAGTATAATCTTGGGGATATTTTCCTGAGTCTTGGGGAACCTAAGATATCTTCTTGCCCAGGGAATTCAGATATGGAGAACTGAAAGAGGAAGATGGAGATGGCTCTTTTTTGATCCTTGATGGGCAAACCAAATGATTTGTCCCATGTGCCATTTTCTATCTCCGCTTTTTTTCTAACTGTGAGTCATGCTGGGGTCTTCTCTGGGAGATCATTGCATCAGGAAGCCACTGACAAGCTCCCATCGATGTTTACAATCTCTATATTTGCCCCACCCCCCAAATATTTGTAATGTTGTGAAGGAAGGAAAATCCTAAAAGGAGATGGTAATACTGTGATAAACCTTACAAATGACTTAGAATGCAGAAGGTACCCCCTAAAATGTATGCACATCTTAAGAGATGTTATCTATGAGGTTGGACAGTTACACTTGCAAACTTACTCGAGTAAAAGGGCTACATACGTCATTGCTTAATATCACCATGGCCACCTTTGAAGTCCTCCCCTGGGGAAGCTAAACACTGATGCTAGTGCCTAGTCCACCTGTCGAAGCAATTTTGGAATTCTTTTTCTGGAATGCTCATTAGAGCTGTTGTCATATAAGGTCTGACAATTTGGTTTTGTGAACTTGTCCTAGAAAAAGTACTTTGAAGGGTGGACTAAGCACTGATATTGGTGCCTAGCTCCTGAAGGGGAGTACTTTGAAGATGACCAAAGCAACATTTAGCAGTGAGGTATTGTAGCCCTTTTTTATGATGAGTTTGTGACCTTAATTGTATGATCTTGTATGTATTACTTTTCAAAGTTGACTTAGAGGTTACTGGTCAAGTGTACTGAGACATGCTGCACGTATCCATTTTACCAGCAATTCATTTTTTGGGGGTGGGGGGAATAACTGATTTTATTTCCAACAAGATTGCTTGAAATTTGTATACATTTTTTTGCACCCGTGGTACTTGCATATAAAATATGCAATAATTGATGTTTTTACTTTGTTGCCTTTTAAATTTATTTGAGTACACATACAAGTACTCATACAAGTTTTTTTGTGGTCATGCATCACTTCTGTTTGCCCCAGTTTTTTGTTTTTTTTTTCCTGCCAAGTTCTTTAACTGTAACTTTTCCAGCTAAGACTATTTTCAGAGCCTAGACTACCAGGGTTGGAGAAGGACTCATTGTGCCCTTTGGAATGGCATTCACACTAGCCAATCAGAGAAAGTGGGGCAATAAAAATGGTATATAGGGCAAGCTGCCTCTTCAGGGGTGATGCCTGGTGCTTGGCAAAGCAGTCCTGAGTAGTCTCAGGGTCTAGCACCTTGCTACTCTCACCTTCCAGTAAGTGAATAGAAGTTAAATTAATTTAAATAGCAAATCTGCATTTTAACCTTGAACTCCTCCCATATTCTTTCTGTAACGTGTCATTACTGCAGTCCTCGTATATTTGGCTGTGTGACCCTCCCAGACTTCTCATCTGACCACACAGACTTCTTAGCCTAAGAGACTGAGTCCTGAAGGGGTGGGAGCTTTCTCATTATGGAATTTTTATTGCTTACCAAACACAGATTCCCCAAAGATTATCCTCATGTTATCTTTACAAGTGACTATACTTAACCTTTTTTGTCAGTTTCTTGTTCATCTTTGAGAATGTTTTCAAGGAAGGATTTAAGTCTTCAAAGTGGGAAGGGCAAGAGGATGCGCAATACCAAAACATTTTGGACAAATAAGGAAGATTTAAGACAGTTAGGGTTTTAAAGTTCATCTAGTCTATACCCATTTGACCTGCCCTGTGAGTTAATGACACTTGCTTTTCTGTGGCATCTTATCCAAGATGGGTGCTGTACACCTGTCAGGCCCACAGTGGACATGCATTGTCTTTGAGCAGAGACAGGATCACTTATCTCAACTTTTCTAGAATTTCTATATAAACTGCATCTTTAAGATATAAAGAATATTTAATATTTAGGCTATAGTATCACACATATGTACATTTGCATTATATCGGAATTTTACATAGTTATGTTTTAGAGGTACTTTTCATCATCATGGCATGTATACTAATACATTTTGGCAACTGTGTAACTTTTTTTTTAAACTGTAACTTTAAGAAATGATATAGTTCTAGATTTTTGGCCTAAAATTCTTATGCTGAGGGTTTTTTTTCCCCGTACCAAACAAAAGCAAAAAAAGTGAAAGCAACAAACCTGTATTTTATAGCAACAGGTCTTCATTTGGATTGTGTAAAAACGAAGCACTGCTTTTGAGAACCGCTTCTTTCTTCTTCTAATTTGATTTTTCCCCCTAATATTTTACTAGGTGCAGAGAGAGCTTGCAGCTGTCATTGCTTTGAAAGCAAGGAAGTCTGGTGAGTAGTCTTTTATGGAGCAAAATGAAGATTTTAATTCTTTGGAGATCTTTCTTTCTTTCTTTCTTTTTTTTTGTAGTTTTTGGCCGGGGCTGGGTTTGAACCCTCCACCTCCAGCATATGGGGCCAGCGCCCTATTCCTCTGAGCCACAGGCGCTGCCCAAAATATTTCTTATGTCATCTGGTAATGTGCAGTTGAGTGTATATCAGGAAGCTTTCGTGTAGAATGCAAAGAAGTATCACCATTTGTTGTCAAGATCATTTATTCTACCATTGAAATAGCACAGGATTTTATAGTCCTGTAAAGTAAAAATTTACCGCTTTGTTCTAATCTATTTCAGATTTCAAGAAAAAATGAAATTTAATATTAAAAATATGTAGTCTGCGACAACCATGAAAAGGATCTAAGTGCGTGATAAAAACAAGCAAACCACCTTGTAGGATATATCTTAAGGACAGAAGGCAATGAACACTATAGAGGTCTTTTTTTTAAAGGTTTTTAAAAATCTCCAATTTGTTTCTTCTAAAAATTTATTTAATGGCATTTCAAAGAAAATGCTGTTCATAGGACTGATTTATGGATTTGAATCTTCACATCTATAGCATATGATCTGTGGAATATGTAGAAAGAGAATTAATTGAGCCCAAGAATTTGAAGTTGCTGTGAGCTATGATGCCATAGCACTCTACCAAGGGCAACAAAGTGAGACTCTTATCTCAAAAAAAAAATCCTCAATAAGAAGCAGGTCACCTCAGTTAAAATGGTTGTTATGAAAAAGGCAAAATGTTATAGATGCTGGTATATGTCACTGGATGTGCAGAAATGGGGATTGTCCTATACACTGTTGGTGGGAACATTTATTAGCATAGCCCTTATGGGAAATAGTATGGAGATTTCTCAAAAAACTGTGATCCGGCAGCCTCACTCACTGCTGGGAATATATCAAAACAAATAAACAAAAAGATCAGTATATCAAAGAGATATCTGCAATCTCGTCTTTATTGTAGCTGTTTTCACAATAGGTAAGATATTTCAACCTAAGTGTCTATCAGAAGATTAATGGATTAAAAAAAAATGTGGTATATATACACAATAGAATATGATTCAGCTGTACAAAAGCATAAAATTCTGTCATTTGCAACAACGTGGATGAACCTGGAGGAAATGTTTAGTGAAATACGCTGGGCACAGAAAGAAACGTGTCACATTTTCTCACTCATATGTAGGAGCTAAAAAAATTGATCTCATAGAGGTAGAGAGTAGAATACTGCTTACCAGAGGCTGGCAGGGGTGGAGGGATAAAGAGAGGTTAGTTAATGGGTACAAAATTACAATTAGATAAAAGGAATAGTGCTCAAAATTACAATTAGACAAAAGTTCCCATGCTCAATAGTGTAGTAGGGTGACTAATATCAATAAATTATTGTTTATCTCAAAATAGCTAGAAGATTTGAAATGCTCTTAACACAAAGGAATGATAAATGTTTGAGGATGGATACTCTAATCACCTTGATTTGATCATTATGCATTATTTGCATGTCTTAAAATATCACACATACTCCATAAATATGTAGTTATTATTGATCCATACAAAGCAGCTCTTAAAAAAAAGATAATAGGATGGAGGGGTGAGAAATAAATTGTATTGGAGCTGAACTTTTTTTTTTTTTGGAGACAGAATCTCGCTATGTCATCCTGGGTGGAGTGACGTGGCATGACAGCTCACAGCAACCTCAAACTCTTGGGCTCAAGCGATTCTTTTGCCTCAGCCTCCCAAGTAGCTGGAACTACAGGCACCCACCACAATGCCAGCTGTTTTTGTTATTGTTGTGGTTTGTTTGTTTGTTTAGCAGGCTTGGGCTGGACCCACCAGCCCCGTTGCATGTGGCCGGCACCCTAACAGCTGAGCTACAGGGGCTGAACCTGGAGCCAATCTTGGTTCTTGGCATGCTAGTGAGAGAAAATGTGTAGTCTGTACAAGTTGGGGTGGCAGTGCCTTGGAGGATAGGATATAATTTTTTCAAGTTTCAGAAGAAAGTAGGGAAATAATCAAAGACTTACAGTGTGTCACTATTGGAAAAAGAACACATCAATACAGATAGTCAAGCTGGAGAAGGAGGTGGCTGATTTACACGGAGTGGGGTGGGAAGGCCTCTGGCAGGGACATTTGAGTCAAGACCTAAAGTCAGTGAGGGAGTGAGCCCTGTGGATGTGTTCAAGAGCTTTTAGGCAGAAGCATTGGGGCAGATAGGTCTCAGAGGCAGCAAGGTGGCAAGCATGGCTGGAGGCAGATGAGGCAGAGAGAGGTAGGTTTTGATCTCAGACTAAGAAGTTTGAACATGGTGAAGAGAAAGGAAGGTGATCAAATAAGATCAATATGTGTTAGATTGTGCAGTGTAAAAGGTGGGTGTGAAATCAGTGTTTTTCTGCCTGATGTCACCATATGAGATTAGCATGTCTGTTTTTCTTATTTATTTGCTCTATGGAGCTTGGAATGTGAAGATAATTTTGGCAGCTTCTCAGAGAATGAAGTGACCTCACACACATATACTAATGATGAGTCATAAATTCATAGTTTTTCAGGAAAGCAATTTTTTAGTATATTCAAATGTCCTTAATTCTATGACCCAATAACTCTACAGCTGGAGGTCTACTGGAAGGACATAATCAGAGATGCATGTAGTGACTAAGTTAGAAGAATACCTATTTCATTGTTCTTTTTAACAAGAAAGTAAAAACAGTCCTTAAGTCTCCATCCGCGAATGGTAAAATTGGTAGATTGATGTGATAGAATATTAAACAGCTTTTAAAATGATGTTTTGAAAAAACTAATATAATAAAATGTTCAGTGAAAAAAATAACATACAATAGCATGTATTTTCTTTTTTTTTTTGTGATGAAAATAGCTTCATTTATTTTTGCTACAGGGGAGCATGCTCATGGAAAAACTTGTAATACATGAATATATAGAGAAGAAATGGAAAAGTCACATATCACCTTACCAACATAGATAACCACAATTGCTCTTTTGTTGTTATAGTTTCCAATGTTTTATTATTATGCAGGTATTAGATATTGTATGTTCATATGCATATTTTACAAAAGGGGAATTAGCTCATATATGCTCTTTTATTTTGAGATGATTATAATTCACTGAGATGGTTATATTCACTGTGTAAATAAGGCACACAGATCCAGAGTGCCTTTGACCCAAGTTTCCCCAAAGGTGACATTTTGCAGAACTATAGTACAGCATCACAGGCAGGATGGTAACCCGTCCATCACCGCAAGGATCCCTCATGCTGCTGCTTTATAGCTACCTAGCCTTTCTGCCTACCTCTATCCCTTCCTTAAACCCTGGCTACCACTGCTCTGTCTTTTATTTCTATTATTTCTAGTATATTATACAAATAGAGTCAAATAGTATGTAACCTTTTGGAATTGGCTATTTTTTTAAAAAACTTGGCATGATTTTCTGAAGATTCATTCATGTTGTTTTGTATATCAAAGTGTTCCATGTTATGGAGGTGCCGTAGAACTTATAACTATTCATCCACTGGAGGGCTCTGGGTTTTTCCCAGTTTGTTACCTCTTACACAAGAAGCTGCAACAGATATTCATGTGCAGGGGGTTGTGTGAGTGTGTGCACACGCCTATGTCTTCATTTCCCTGGAATAAATATCCAGGACTGTAATTGTAGGGTTGCATAGTAGTTGCATGTTCAGTTTTTTGAGAAACAGCCAAAATGTTTTCCAGAGTAGCTAGGCTGTTTTCCATCCTCTCTAGCAATCTACAAATGATGCAGGCTCTCTGCATCTGTGCCAGCATCTGACATCATACTGTTTTTTCTCTTTTAGCCACTCTGATAAGTGTGTGGTGATACCTCATTGCAGTTTTAGTTTGCATTTCCCTGATGGCTAATGAGATGTTGAACACATTTTCATGTGCTTATTTGCCATCCAGATGTTGACTTTGAGAAAATGATTGTTCATGTCTCTTGCCCTTTTTCTTTTTTTTTGCAGTTTTTGGCCGGGGCTGGGTTTGAACCTGCCACCTCCAGCACATGGGGCTGGTGCCCCACTCCTTTGAGCCACAGGCACCGCCATCTCTTGTCCATTTTCTTTTTAATTGGATTGTTTGGGGTTTGTTTCTTTTTACTATTGAGTTTCGAGAGTTCTTATATATTCTAGGTGCTTGTTCTTCGTCAGTACGTGGTTGGCAAATATTTTCTCCCTGTCTATAGCTTGTCTTTTTTAATCCTATCAGCAGTCTTTGACAGAGCAAAAGTTTTTAATTTTGATGAAGTCCAATTTACTGATTTTTAATGGAATTTTATTTATCTGTGTGTTAAAAAGTTTTTGCCTAGCCCTAAGGCCTAAAGATTTTTTTTTTCATGTCTTTTTTCCAAAAAAGTTTTATAGTTTTATGTTTTATATTTAAGTTCATGACCCATTTTGAGTCAGTTTTGATACACGGTGTGAGATATAAGTCAAGGTATTTTTTGTTTGTTTGCCTATAAATGTCTCAATTGCTCCAGCACCATTTGTTACAAAGACCATTTTTTCTCAGTTCAGTTGCATGTATACTTTTGTTCAAAAATCACTTGGACACCTTTGTGTGGGTTTATCTCCTGTTCCACTGAACAGATTCTGTTGGTATCCACCAACTCCACATTGTTGATTATCATAGCTATATATAAAATTCACTCTTTATAGGATTAATGTTTATGTCAATAATAAGTGATACCAGGAAGACCACATATATCTTTTGCTCTTTCCCTATTATTTCCTTAGAATAAATTACTAAAAGTAGGTATGAACAGTGTTAGCATTTCATTTTTCACATTTAGGACTTTAGGTCATCCGAAATGTATTTATATGGTGTGAGGTAGAGATCAAGTTTTATATTTTCCTCATGTTAAGCCAGTTAACCCAGCAACATCCACTGGATTCTTTGCTTACTGATTTGTAATGCAAACTCTGTCGTGTATGAATTTTATATCAATGTATATGTTTTATTTGGATTTACTTCTGGTCTCTTTATCCCACTATCCTGTTTATTTATTCCTGTGCCTACACTATCCTGTTTAAATCACCAAAGCTTTAGATTAAGACTTTTGGGGGGAGTTGGGATAGATGGGAAAGGCAAGTCTCTTCTTAACCATTCTTGTCCTCTCTGTAGTTTTAATTTGTCACATTCAATGAAGACTCTTATAGGGATTTTTTTTAGAACACATATTCAGTTTATAGCTCGTTACATAAATCTGACACTTTTGAGATATTGTGTTTCTTTCCATCCACACACCTGGGCTATCTTTCCCTATAAATCTCTTACGTATTTTTTATTTGATCTGTTTTTAGGTACCTTGTAGTTTTGGTTACTATCATAAATGAACTATTTTACTATTATCTTTCTCTGTTTGGTTCTCATCTCAGTCTTGGTCATTCATGAAACTTTTTTTTGGAAGAGACAATATTTTTTAGAATAGTCTAAAAAATAGGTGTACAGCAAAATTGATCATACAGAGAGTTCCTCTCTTCCCCCTGCCCTACATATGCACAGTCTCCCCTCTGTCAGTATCCCAAGTCAGAGTGGTACGTTTGTGACAGTTGATGAACCTACATTGATACGTCATCACCCACTGTCCTCTTGGTATTTATTGTACATTCTGTGGGCTTAGACATATGGGTAATGACATGTAGCCATCATTATCATAGGGGTACAGCACCCCACCCTTAGACATGACAGTTTAGCTTCATGTGGTCCCCACAGAAAATGACTCTGAGGTCCTGCCTGCAGCCTGCAGAAGTGCAGAGGCACTCTCACAAAAGAAAACTGGAGGTCCAGACCTGGGTTGCAGCTGGAAGCTTGAATATCTGTTGAGGCATTTGGCTGCTGTTCTGTGCTCCTCTCCCATCATTAACATTATAATCACTGGTTTCCTTTTAGACAGAATTAGGCAAGCAAGAGCAGACTACCTGGCTCCCTTATGTTTTAACCCCAAACAGAATCAATTGTACATGTGTTCAACAGCGATCATACTGAATTGGGATCTTAATGGCAGTTTCCTGATCTTACTTCACTTCTTTTTTACCTTTATTGAATTCTTACTGAATGTTTAAGAGTATATAAGATAATCAGTAAAGTTGGGCAGGGTCTCTGCGCTGGAGAGAGCCTCGACCTCCCTTTTGCCATTCATTCTGTCTGCAGTTTCTTTTCCCTACATCACCCATCAGAGGGCTCTGGGGAACACTAACACATTATACATCATATAAAGTAGGCTCACTGCCATAAACGTCCTCTGTGCTCTGCCTGTTCATCTCTATCTTCTCCCAACCCATGACAACCACTGATTTTTTTACTGTCTCCATAGTTTTGTCTTTTCCATAATGTCATATGTTGGAATAATACAGTATGTAGTCTTTTCCAACTGGCTTCTTTCACTTAGCAATATGCATTTAAGTTTCTTCCATGTCTTTTCATGGCGTGATAGCACGTTTAAGCGCTAAATAATATCTTATTCTCTGGGTATACTACAGTTTACCTGTTTACCTACTGAAGGATATCTTGATTGCTTTCAAGTTTTAGCAACTATGAGTAAAGCTTCTGTGAACACCTAGATGCAGGCTTTTGTGAGGATGTTAGTTTTAAGTTCCTTTAGGTAAATAGAGGAGTTTGATTGCTAGATTGTGTGGTAGGAGTATGTTAAATTTTGTTAGAAATTGCCAAATTGTTTTCCAAACAACCATTTTGCATTCGCAGCAGCAATGAATGAGAGTTCCTATTGCTCAACATTTTTTACCAGCATGTAGTTTTGTCTTTATTCTGGATTTTGACCATACTAACAGGTGTGGTGCTGTCTCATAGTTTGAATTCACAATTCCCCAGTGTCATACGATGTTGAGCATCTTTTTTGTGCTTATGGTTGAGCATCTTTTTTGTGTTTATCTGTGTATCTTCTTCAGTGAGGCGTCTGTTCAGGCCTTTTGCCAATTTTTTAGTTTATTTTTTAATTGTTGAGTTTTAAAGAGTTCTTTGTATATTTTGGAAATGGCCCTTTATTAGATAAGTCTTTTGTAAATATTTTCTCTCTGTGGCTTGTTTTCTCATTCTCTTGGCAATGTCTTTGCAAAACAAGTTTTTTTTATTTTAATGAAGTCTAACTTCTCTCATAGATCATGCCTTCTAAAAGATCACTGTCAAACTAAGGTCATCTATAGCTTTTCTTATTATGTCATCTAGGTCTAGGAGTTTTATAATTTTGTGTTTTATATTTAGGTCTGTAGTCCATTTTGAATTCATTTTTGTGAAAGATATAAGGTCTGTGTTCAGATTTATTTTTTACATGTATATGTCCAGTTGCTTCAGTACCATTTGTTGAAAGATAATCTTTCTCCATTTTATTGCCTTTGTTCATATATCAACTGTCAAAGATCAGTTGACTATATTTGTTTGAGTTTATTTCTGGGCTCTGTATTCTTTTCCATTGATCTATTTCTCTATTCTTTTGCCAATATTGAGTTCTGGCTTTAAAGTAAATGTCAAAATTGTCAATAGTCAATAGTCAATATTGTGTTGAGTATTTTGGGTCTTCTCCCTTTTCATATAAACCTCAGGATCAGCTTATCAATATCTACATCTATTATTTCTTTGAGTTGGCTTTCATTTCATTTTATTTGTTGTATGAGAAATATTGATTTTATGTCTTTTAAATGCATTGAACTTAAAAGGATTCCAATACCTTTTTAAAAATTTTTTATTAAATCATAAATTTGTATATTGATGCATCTATGGGGTTCAGGATACTGCTTAGATATACAATGTGAAATGCTTACATTGAACTAAGTAACACATCCATCACAATTATACTCATTTCTTAATAGTTTTTGAAATGTGCCATTGCATCATGCACATTAGGTGAGGTCCCCCAAATGCCCTCCCTCCTCTCATATTCTCCCCTCTCTTCCCCACTTTTTCCCCTTCCCTTCTACTTTCTGGACTGTAGTTATGTTTTGCCATTCATATGAGTGTATAGGTGATTATATATTGATTTCTTAGTAGTATTGAGTACATTGGATACTTTTTTCCCATTCTTGAGATACCTTACTAAGAAGAATATGTTCTAGCTCCATTGAGGTACACATAAAAGATGTGAAGTCTCCAGCTTTTTATGGCTGCATAGTATTTCATATACCACAACTTTTTAGTCCATTCATGGGTCAATGGGCACTTAGGCTATTTTCATGTCTTGGCTATTATGAATCGGGCTGTAATAAACATTCTGGTGCAAATGTCTTTGTTGTAAAATAATTTTTGATCATCTGGGTATATACCTAGTAGAGGAATTGCAGGATCGAATGGTAGGTCTACTTTTAGTTCCTTGAGTGTTCTCCAAACTTCTTTCTGAAAAGGTTGTATTAGCTTCCATTCCCACCAACAGTATAGAAGCATTCCCTTTTCTCCATATCCACGCCAACATCTATAGTTTTGGGATTTTGTGATGTAGACCAATCTTACTGGAGTTAGATGATACCTCAAAATGGTTTTGATTTGCATTTCTTTGATGATTAAGGATGATGAGCATTTTTTCATGTGTTTGTAGGCCATGTGCCTGTCTTCATCAGAGAAATTTCTGTTCAAGTCTCTTGCCCACATAGAAATGGGGTAATTTATTTATTTTCATATTGATTTGTTTGAGTTCTCTACAGATTCTAGTTATCAGACCTTTGTTAGAAACATAACCTGCAAAAATCTTCTCCCATTCTAAAGGTTGTCTGTTTGCTTTACTTACTGTGTTCTTGGCTGTGCAAAAGCTTTTTAGTTTGATCAGATCCCAGTAATGGATTTTTGGTGTTGCTTCAATTGCCTGGGGGGTCCTCCTCATAAAATATTCTCCCAGGCCAATTTCTTCAAGTGTTTTCCCTACATTCTCTTCTAGTATTTTTATAGTTTCATGTCTTAAGTTTAAATATGTTATCCAATGAGAATCAATTTTTATTAGTGGTGAAAGGTGTGGCTTCAGTTTCAGTCTTCTACAGGTCTCCAGCCAGTTCACCCAGCACCATTTGTTAAATAGGGAGTCTTTCCCCCATTGAATATTTTTGATAGGCTTGTTGAAGATCAAATGACCATAGGTAGCTGGGTTTATCTCTTGGTTCTCTATTCTGTTCCATAAATCTACCACTCTGTTTTTGTGCCAGTACCACGCTATTTTGATCACTATAGATTTATAGTATAGCCTAAGGTCTAGTAACATGGTACCTCCTAATTTTTTCTTATTTCTGAGTAATGTATTTGCTATTCGAGTTTTTTTCTGATTCCATATAAAACGAAGTACTATTTTTTAAAGTTCTTTAAAGTATAACAATGGTGCCTTAATAGGGATTGCATTAAATCTGTAGATTGCTTTGGGTAGTATGGACATTTTAACAGTGTTGATTCTTCCAAGTCATGAGTGTGGTATGTTTTTCCATTTGTTAACATCTTCAGCTATTTCTTTTCTCAGAGGTTCAGAATTCTCTTTATAGAGATCTTTCATGTCCTTTGTTAGGAAAATTCCAAGATATTTCATCTTCTTTGGCACTATTGTAAAAGGAATAGGGTCGTTGACTATATTTTCAGCTTGACTATTGTTGGCATATATAAAAGCTACTGACTTGTAAGTATTGATTTTGTGTCCTGAAATGCTGTGATATTCCTTGATCACTTCTAAGAGTTTTGAAGTTGAGTCCCTGGGATTTTCCAGGTATAGGATCATATTATCAGCAAAGAGTGAGAGTTTGATCTCCTCTGACCCTATTTGTATGCCCTTGATCACCTTCTCTTGCCTGATTGCGATGGCTGAGACTTCCATTACCATGCTGAATAGCAGTGAAGATAGGGAGCATCCTTGCCTTGTTCCTGATCTGAGTGGAAATGTTTTCAATTTTACTCCATTCAATATGATATTGGCTGTGGGTTTGCTGTAGATGGCCTCTATCAGTTAAATGTCCCTTCTATGCATGTTTTCTTAAGTTTTCTAATCATGAAAGGATGCTTGATATTATCAAAGGCTTTTTCTGCATCAATTGAGAGAATCATGTGGTCTTTGTTTTTCATTTTATTGATGTGATATATTATATTTATAGATTTGTGTATGTTGAACCAACCCTGTAACCCTGGAATAAAACCAACTTGATCATGGTGTATAATTTTTTTTTGATGTGTTGAATTCTGTTTGCTAAGATTTTATTGAATATTTTTGCATCAATATTCATTAATGATATTGGTCTATAATTTCCTCTTTGTTGGTTCCTTTCCTGGTTTGGGTATCAGGGTGATATTTGCTTCATAGAATGTGTTGGGAATTATTCCTTCTTATTCTATGCTTTGGAAAAGGTTATGTATAATATAGGTACTAGTTCCTCTTGAAAGGTTTGATAGAATTGGGATGGGAAGCCATCTGGTCCCAGATTTTTCTTTTTGGGGAGATATCGTATTGTTGGTGCTATTTCAGTAATTCATATAGGTCTATTCACGATTTCTAATTCTTTCTGGTTGAGTCTAGGAAGGTGGCATGCTTCCAGGTATTGGTCCATTTCCTTCAGATTTCCATATTTCTGGGAATAGAGAGTTTTATAGTAATCATTGAGGATTTTTTGAATTTCTGAAGTGTCTGTTGTTATTTCTCCTTTATCATTTATGATAGACAATGTTAGAGGTTTTACTTTTCTATTTCTGGTTAGGTTGGCCAAAGGTTTATCAATTTTGTTAATCTTTTCAAAAAACCAATTTTTTGTTTCATTGATCTTCTGAATGATTCTTTTGTTTTCAATTTCATTTAATTCTGCCCTAATTTTGGTTATTTCTTCTGCTGGGTTTGGGGTTGGAATGTTCTTCCTTTTTCAGTTGCTTGAGATGACCCATTAAGTTGTTGGCTTCCTCTCTTTCTGTTTTCTTGATAAAGGTTTCCAATGCTATAAATTTCCCTCTTAGGACTGCTTTTGCAGTATCCTCCAGGTTTTGAAAATTTGTGTCTTTCTTGTCATTTTGTTCCAAAAATTTGGCAATTTCCTTCTCAATCTCATCTTTTACCCAGCTGTCATTCAGCCTAAGATTATTTAGTTTTTGTTTCCTGTTATTTAGTTTCTGGTTCCTGTTACTCTTGGGTTCAACTTTTATTCCATGGTGGTCCGAGAGGGTACAAGGAAAAGTTCTACACTTTTAAATTTGCTGAGGTTAGACTTATGTCCTAGGATATGATCTATTTTGGAATATGACCCATGGGCTGATGATAAGAATGTATATTCAGTTTTATTAGGGTGAAATGTTCTGTAGAGGTCTATAAAGTTCATTTGTTCTGGGGTCAAGTTTATGTCTAATATTTATTTGTTTAGTTTCTTCTTGGAGGATCTATCCAAACTGTCAATGGGTGTTAAAATCTCCAAGTATCATAGTGCAGGAAGATATCAAGTTGTTCATATCCATTAAGGTCTGCTTTATGAATTTAGGAGCATTCTGGTAGGGTGAGTAAATGTTAATTATCAAATTCTCTTCATGTTGGGTGTTTTAGCTGACAAATATGTAGTGACCTTCCTTCTTTATCTTTGTTGGTTTAAAACCAATTGTATCTGCTACTAAAATTGCAACCCCTGCTTTTTTCCATTTTCCTATATTATAGTAGTCTATCCCTTCACCCTGAGTCTATTTTTATCCCTTAAGGTAAGGTGAGATTCTTGTATACAGCAGTTATCTGGTCTGAGTTTATATCCAGTCAGCCAGCCTGTGTCTCTTTAGAGGACAATTTAAACCATTCACATTAATTGAGAGAATTGATAAGCCTGGTTCTGGTTTGGGTGTCATAATTTTCAAATGTCCAGTGGACATTTTTAATCCTTTCACCATTGTGGAAGTTGAGTTTTGTTCAAAAATTTCTGTGTGAATTTACTTTGGAGGTAGAGCATTGCGCTGGTCATTGTGGAGGATGTGTCTAAGAATATCCTGGAGAGCTGGTTTATTTATGGCAAATTTTTTAAACATGTCTATGTCATTAAAGTATTTGATTTCTCCATCACAAATGAAACTCAGTTTCACTGGATAGAGGATCCTGGACTGGAAGTTGTTTTGTTTTATAAGACTAAGAGTCGATGATCATCTTTTTCTGGCTTAAAAAATTTCAACTGAGAGATCTGCAGTCATTCTGATACTTTTCCCTTTGTAGGTGATGCTTTTCTTACATCTGGCTGCTTACAGAATTTTCTCCTACATCTTTACTTTGGCAAAGTTAATCACAATGTGTCTGGGAGATGCTTTATTTGGATTGAGTCTTGCTGGGGTTCTGAAACTGTCTGCCATCTGAAGTTCTGTATCTCACAATGCTTGAGAAATTCTCCTCCACAGTCTCTTGGAGTAGAGCATCTGTACCTTTAGGACCATCCTCTTCTCCTTCAGGAATCCCTATAAGATGAATGTTTGATCTTTTGGAGTGATCCCACAGCTCTCTCAGGGAATGATCAATTTTCACTCTCCATTTGTCTTGCCTCTTTGAGTATTTGGGAATGTTAAAAAGCTTTGTCTTCAGTTTCAGAGATCCTTTCTTCTGCCTGGTCAACTCTATTAATGTGGGATTCTACTGTATTTTGCAGCTCCTCAACTAACTTTTTCATTTCCTTGACCTCTGCTATCTCTTTTCTCATTATCTTTAGTGACTTGGGCTTAGAATTCATTAATTTCTTGAGACAACTTTAGAACTACTCTTTGGAATTCAGTTTCCATCTTTTCTTCCTTTCTATTTATCTTATTTGCCATCCATATTCTGAATTTGATTTCTGACATTGCTGCCATTTGTCTATGCATGGCATCTTCAGTTGCATCTCCTTTGTCATTTCTTGGGATGGTTGATCTACTCTGGTTATTCATGTTGCCAGAGTTCTTCTGTTGGGTCTGCACGATGTTTATTTTTTCACTGTTTAGTTACTAAAACTATCATTTGTTTTCTTGAATGCTCTTCCTTGGACTTGACAGCTTGCTGAACTTTTTTTTTGGCTCACTCCCCACCTTTGGATTCACAGAATCCAATTCCATCCAGTTTTTCTTCCTCTGCTCAGGAGTCCAATGCCTTGTTTTAAAATTCTCTTGTCCTTTCTATGTGGTCAAACTCATCACTTATCAGTGGTAACTATTTTGTCTCTATTTCATCAATCCATATAAAATTTTTTCCATATTATTTCATATACTTATAGCCCTGAAATATAAGGTTGAATAATATCAATGACAATGGGCATTTTTATTTTTTTCCCTAATTTTAATTAAATATGTTTTCTGATTAGAAAAAATAATATACATTTCTCCAAGATTGTTTTGGAGAAAAAAAGACTTTTCTTTCTCACAACCGCCCAAACCACTAGGAACCAATCTAGGGTTAAAAGTAACCAACATGGTATATATTACTATATATTCAAAGAATCCAAATATGGAAATACTAGAGATATCCACTTACTTTATCCTATAGTCTCAATTCTTGAGTTGGAATTGGGAATGAATGAAAAATAAAAATGGCAAGGTAAAAGTCTAAATCATAGATATTGTATTCATTCCTTTATCAAATTCTAGCTGGGCACCTACTATGTGCTAGGTACAGTGTAAGGCACATAGGATACGCTAGTGGGCAAGGACAAATGTGGCCCCTGCTGTTTTTAAATCAGAACATATTTTTGATAAATAGAATCCATTAAGGAGTCAAGGGCTGTCAGGGAAACTTATTGTGAAGGCAGGAGGTGATAAACTGTAGAAGCCTGAACCATGGCCTTCATTAAATAGACTTCCAGCTGCAGAATGGTGCTTTTTATGTATGCTTTTTGTTTCTTAAAACTGTTTTGAGATACTTTTTTAAAGGGAGAAGAAAAATAAGCTGGTATACATCTAACATCTAAGGAAAAAAAGTGTTAAAATGATAGTTGGCACATCTGGAGCTTGACAGAAGGAATTGATTACCCTAATATCTCATGTCTTGCAGTAAAACTGTTAATTAGGGCTCAGGTGATTCTGTCAGATTTATGTCTAACTGCAAAGGGTTATTAAAATGAGCATTAGTGTAAAGAAAAAAAATTGGTTTCAGAACACCACACAAACAGAAATAAAAGTAACTCCCAATTAATATAGGTTCTATAAATGATTCAAGGCTCTAGTTTAATAAAGAATCCATTTTGTTGTAATTTTCTAAGAGGCCATTAGGATGTGCCTTTGAACAGTTTTCTCCTCTAAGAAGTAACCTTAGTGGATGTGAATAGCATTTTAAGCCTTCACAGGATTTACAAGCATTTGCACAGATATCCTCACACCTCCCTCTCTTTGCTGGATTGCTCCTTCTGCTAATGTTAGCTTATTAGTGTCTTGGGAGACTACTTCCCTTTTCTGGGGAATCCACAGCCAAAGCACTTTAGCTCTCATTAACTTTAGATCACATGAAATTTGTGCCATGGTGAGCTTCTATTTCTGGAAAGCTGGAAGTCTCCTTGGAAGTTTTTAAATTCTACTCTCTCTCCATTGCCCATAGCTAATAGCTAGTTAAGTATTTTAAAACTAAAGTACCTGGGATATTAAAAATTAGAAAGAAAAGAAGGGGTTCCTGGCTCTATTTTTGCCATTAAATGTCCTTGTGACTGGGTGTGGTGGCTCATGCCTGTAATCCTAGCACTCTGGAGGACAAGCTGGGTGGATTGCCTGAGCAAGAGTGAGACCCTAGCTTTAGAAATAGGTGGGCATTGTGGTGGGTGCCTGTAGTCCCAGCTACTCAGGAGACTGAGGTAAGAGGATCATTTGAGCCTAAGAGTTTCAGGTTGCTATGAGCTATGATGGGTAAGAGGATCATTTGAGCCTAAGAGTTTGAGGTTGCTATGAGCTATGATGCCACGGTACTCTACCGAAGGCAACAGAAGGAGACTCTGTCTCAAAAAGAAAAAAAAAGTCTTTGTGACCTTAACTATATGATTTCAATTTCTCTCTTGTGGGGCCTGGTATACAATCTTGTAGTCTTAGTGATTCTTTCCAACTGTAATATTTCATTATATCAATATTTTCACTGTTTTACTTCCATTTCCTTTGGGGTTATTTTTTTGCTTAGGATTCTTTCAGGTGTACATGATAGAAAAACAAATAGAAAACCAAACATGTTTTGGTGCAGAGAATCTGTGGAGTTTAGTCATTTCTGCAGAGAGATTGTCTGGGTAGCCCCAGTGGAAGCCTGGCTGAGGGAGCTCCTTATCGGGACTAAGTGAGTAGCAGGGCAATGGCAGCAGGGAGATAGAGGGGTCAACTTGGCCTCACATGACTTTGCAGAGGATACCCACAGAAGGATGACAATCTCAAGATTGAGAAAGGGAGTGTCATTCTGAAAGTCTGCAGACACGATGTAATTCCAGGTTTTCCAATCCCTGGTGTTTCCAATTGTACTCTCAATCTTGGCTAGTAATTTTCAGAATTATGAGAGTAAAGATAGGATTTGTGAAAAGACATTCTAATTTTCTACTTTTATGCCTGGAAATGGAAAAGAATAGACTGAAAGCTAGTAAACTCTTCAAGTCATGGGCTACAATATTTTCCCCCTCCTTTTAGGATAAACTAGTCAGGAATTCAGGTTTAAAGTATTATTTGTATACAAGGACATTTTATTTTTTTCTGATGCAAATATATATAAAAGTGTGTATACACACACACATATACATACAGGGTGGCCATAAAGTTCTTGTGCAGTTTTAAGTTGCATACTATTTTAAATTGCACACGAACTTTATGGCCACCCTATATATAATGGGTTAGTGTATTGTGTTTTGTTTTAGCCTTTTAACATTTTTTAAATTTATTTTTTATATTTTTTATTAAATCATAAACACATAGATCATGTATACATTAATGCATTTATGGAGTACAATGTGCTGATTTCATATAGAATTAGGAACGCTTACATCACACTGGTTAATATATACCTCATCTCGTTTACTTAATTATTGTGTTAAGACGCTTATACTCTATACTAATAGATTCAACATGTACCCTTGCATTATGCACCATAGGTGTGATCCCACCATTCACCCTCCCTTGATTTGACTTCCCCCCTCCCCTCCATTCCCTCCTCCTCCTTCCTTCATCTTGGGCCATAGTTGTGATCCATCCTTCATATGAAAGTGTGAGTGATTGTAAATTGGTTTCATAATAATACTGAGTACATTGGATATTTTTTCTTCCATTCTTGAGATACTTTACTAAGTAGGATATGTTCCAGCTCCATCTATGTAAACATAAAAGAGGTAAAGTCTCCATCTTTTCTTAAAGCTGCATAATATTCCATGGTATACATATACCATAATTTATTAATCCATTCATGAGTCTGTGGGCACTTGGGCTTCTTCTATGACTCGGCTATTATGAATTGAGCTGCAATGAACAATCTGGTGCAAATATCTTTGTTATAAAGTAATTTTTGGTCTTTTGGATATACACCAAGTAGAGGAATTGCAGGGTCAAATGGCAGGTCTGCTTTTAGATCCTGAGTATTCTCCATACTTCTTTCCAAAAGGGATGTATTAGCTTGCATTCCCATCAGCAGTGCAGAAGTGTTCCCTTTTCTCCACATTCATGCCAACATCTGTAGTTTGGGGATTTTGTGATGTGGGCTAATCTTATTGGAGTTAGATGATATCTCAAAGTGGTTTTGATTTGCATTTCTCTGATGATTAAAGATGATGAACATTTTTTCATGTGTTTGTAGGCCATGTGCCTATCTTCTTTAGAGAAGCTTCTGTTCAAGTCCCTTACCCACAATGAAATGGGATTACTTGTTCTTTTCATATAAATAAGTTTGAGTTCTCTGTGGATTCTGGTTATCAAACCTTTGTTAGAAGCATAACCTACAAATATCCTCCCCCATTCTGAGGGCTGTCTACTTGCTTTACTTACTGTTCTTGGCTGTGCAGAAGCTTTTTAGTTTGATCAGATCCCAGTAATGTATTTTTGGTGTTGCTTCAAGTGCCCCGGGGGGTCCTCCTCATAAAGTATTCTCCCAGGCCAGTTTCTTCAAGTGTTTCTCCTGCACTCTCTCCAAGAATCTATAAAGTTTCATGTCTTAAATTTAAATCTTTTATCTAGTGAAAGTCAATTTTTGTTAATGGTGAAAGGTGTGGGTCCATTTTCAGTCTTCCACAAATCGCCAGCCAATTCTCCCACCACCATTTGTTAAACAGGGAATCTTTCCCCCAATTTATTTTTGATGGGCTTATCAAAAATCAAATGATGATAAGTGTCTGGGTTCATCTCTTGGTTTTCAATTCTGTTCCATATATCTATCTCTCTATTTTTGTGCCAATACCATACTATTTTGATTACTATAGATTTATAGTATAGTTTGAAATCTGGTAGCATCATTCCTCCTGATTTGTTTTTATTTCTGAGTAATGTCTTAGCTATTTTAGTTTTTTTCTGTTTCCATATAAAACGAAGTACTATTTTTTCCAGATCTTTAAAGTATGATGGTGGTGCTTTGATAGGGATTGCATTAAATTTGTAAATTGCTTTGGGTAGTATGGACATCTTAACAGTGTTGATTCTTCCTAGCATGAGCATGGTATATTTTCCCATTTGCTAACATCTTCAGGTATTTCTTTTCTCAGAGTTTCATAATTCTCTTTATAGAGATCTTTCACATCCTGTGTTAGGTCAATTCCCAAATATTTCATCTTCTTTGGCACAACTATAAAGGGAATAGAGTCCTTGACTATTTTTCAGCTTGACTATTATTGGTATATATACTGATTTGTGAGTATTGATTTTGTATCCCGAGATGCTACTGTATTCCTTGATCACTTCTAAGAGTTTTGTGATTGAGTCCCTGAGGTTTTCCAGGTATAAAATCATATCATCTGTGAAGAGTGAAAGTTTGATCTCCTCTGACCCTATTTGGATACCCTTGATCTCCTTCTCTGATCTCATCCTGATTGCGATGGCTAAGGATTCCATTACAATGTTAAAAAGCAGTGGAGACAATGGGCAACCTTGCCTGGTTCCTGATCTGAGTGGACATGTCTTCAGTTTTACTCCATTCAATGTGATATTGGCTGTGGGTTTGCTATAGATGGCCTCTATCAGTTTAGGAAAATTCCCTTGTATACCTATTTTCTTAGGTGTTCTGACCATGAAAGGATGTTGGATATTGCTGAAAGCTTTTTCTCCATCTATTGAGAGAATCATATGGTCTTTGTTTTTTAGTTTGTTTATGTAACGTATTCTACTTATAGATCTATGTATATTGAACCAACCTTGAGACCCTGGGATAAAATCTACTTGGTCACAGTATATAATTTGTTTGAGGTGTTGCTGGATTCTGTCTGCTAGGATCTTATTGAATATTTTTGTGTCTGTGTTGGATATTGGTCTATAGTTTTCTTTTCTTGTTGGGTCTTTTCCTGGTTTGGGGATCAGGTTGATATTTGCTTCATAGAATGTGTTGGGAAGTATTCCTTCTTTTTTGATATTTTGGAAAAGATTGTATAATATAGGTACTAGTTGCTCTTTAAAGGTTTGGTAGAATTTGGATGTGAAGCCATCTGGTCCTGGACTCTTCTTTTTTGGGAGATTTCATATAATTGATTGTTTTCAGTACTTGATATAGGTCTGTTCAGAATTTCCAATTCTTTCTGATTCAGTCTAGGAAGTTGGTGTGCTTCCAAGTATTGGTCAGTTTCTTTCAGATTTTCATATATCTGAGAAGAAAGTTTTTTGTAGTATTCATTAAGGATTTTTTGAATTTCTCAGGTGTCTGTTATTTTACTTTGTCATTTCTTTTGTTTTAATTTTTATTAAATTATACCTGTGTCATTTCTGATTAATGATACTATGGACTTTAATTTTCTATTTTTGGTTAGATTGGCCAAAAATTTATCAATTTTGTTGAATTTTTCAAAAAACTAACTTTTTAATTCATTGATCCTTTGAATAATTCTTTTTTCAATTTCATTTAATTCTGCTCTAATTTTAGTTATTTCTTTTTTTCTGCTGGGTTTGGGGTTGGAATGTTCTTCCTTTTCCAGTTGCTTAAGATGTCCCATGTAAGTTATTGACATCCTCTCTTTCCGTTCTTTTAAGGAAGGCTTGCAACACTATAAATTTCCCTCTTAGGACTGCCTTTGCCGTATCCTACAGGTTCTGATAATTCATGTCTTCATTATTGTTTTGTTCCAAAAATTTGGCAATTTCCTTCTTAATCTCATCTGTGACCCAGCTATCATTTAGCATAAGCTTATTTAGTTTCCATGTCTTTTTATGAGTATGCAGATACCTATTTTTGGTGAGTTCAACTTTTATTGCATGATGATACAAGAAAATACAAGGAATAATTTCTATACTTTCAAATTTGCTGAGGTTATACTTGTAACCTAAGATGTGATCAATTTTGGAGCATGTTCCATGGGCTGATGAGAAAAATGTGTATTCAGTTTTGTTAGGATGAAATGTTCTATAGATGGCTGTTAAATTCAATTGTTGTATAGTGAAGTTTAAGTCCAAAATTTTTTTGCTTAGTTTCTTTTTTTTTTTGAGAGCCTCAAGCTATCCCCCTGGGTAGAGTGCCATGGCATCACAGCTCATAGCAACCTCCAACTCCTGGGCTCAAGCGAGTCTCCTGCCTCCGCCTCCCAAGTAGCTGGGACCACAGGCACCTGCCACAACGCCCGGCCATTTT
>CAUYQV010097602.1:0-15201 GCA_963574575.1 Galagoides demidoff
GGCGCCTGTGGTCCCAGCTACTTGGGAGGCGGAGGCAGGAGACTCGCTTGAGCCCAGGAGTTGGAGGTTGCTATGAGATGTGATGCCATGGCACTCTACCCAGGGGAATAGCTTGAGGCTCCGTCTCAAAAAAAAAAAAAAGAAAGAAAATTGTTTTGTGTATTATATTATTGAATTGCTGTGTCTATGGGAAGGAGGATGGGCTGAGGCTTTCTATTTTGCCATCTTACCAATGTCACCTCTCTGAGGTATATTTATTTATTTATTTATTTTTTAAGGATCCAGCAGAATTTCATAAATATTTCTTAATGCTATCTCATCTCCCAGCATTACATTCAATACAATGATTAACATTCTTTTAGTGGTCATCCTGAATAATTATTTCAGATCACATAATGTCCAAATCTTTTTCATGACTATAATAATTTTTTAGTAGATCATAACTGTGTACATTATTGAATTTATGGGGTATGATGTGCTGATTTTATGTACAATTTGGTCTGTTTACATCAAACTGGTTAGTATATAGCCCTTACCTCATTTAATTGTTGTGTTTAGACATTTATACTCTACCCTTAATATATTTGACATGTACCCTTGTAATATGCATAATAAGTGAGGTCCCACTGATTACTCTCCCTCAATCTGACCACCCCTCACCCCTTCCCTTGTCCACTTCTTGTCTCCTTCTTTATGCGCTGTAATTGTGTTTTATCATTTGTATGAAAGTGTGGGTGATTATATATTGGTTTCATAATATTACAGAGTACATTGCATATTTTTTCTTCCATTCTTAAGGTACTTTTCTTAGAAGAATGTAAACCAGGTCCATCCATGTAAACATAAAAGAGGCAAAGTCTCCATCTTCTTTATGGCTGCATAATATTCCAGGGTATTCCTATACCACAATTTGTTAATCCATTCATGAGTCAATGAGCCCTTGGACTGCTTCTATGACTTGGCATTTATGTATTGGGCTGCAATAAACAATCTTGTGCAAATGTCTTTGTTGTAAAGTGATATTAGGTCATATGGATATATACCTAGTTGCAGAATTAAAAGGCAGGTCTACTTTTAGTTTCCTAAGTGTTATGCAAACTTCTTTCCAGAAGGGACATATTAATTCACCTTCCCAACAGCAGTGCAGAAGTGTTCTCTTCTCTCCACATCCATGCCAAGATCTGTAGTTTTGAGATTGTGTTATATGGGCTAGTATTACTGGAGTTAGATGATATCTCAAAGTGGTTGTGGTTTGCATTTCTCTAATGATTAAAGATTATGAGCATTTTTTCAAGTGTCTGTAGGCCATGTGCCTGTCTTCTTGAGAGAAGCTTTTGTTCATGTCTCTTCCCCACAATGAAATGGGATCACTTGTTTTTTTCTTTTTAATAAGTTTGAGTTCTCTGTGGCTTCTGGTTATCAAACCTTTGTCAGACACATAGCGTACAAATATCTTCTTCCATACTGAGAGCTGTCTGCTTGCTTTATGTACTGTGTTCTTGGCTGCACAGAAGCTTTTTAGTTTGATCAGATCCCAGTAATGTATTTTTGGTGTTATTTAAAGTGCCCAGGTGGTCATCCTCATAAAGTATTCTTCTAGGCCAATTTATTCAAGTGTTTCCCCTGCACTCTCTACAAGAATCTTGATAGTTTCATGTATTAAGTTTAAATCTTTTATCCAGTGAGAGTCAATTTTTGTTAATGGTGAAAGGTGTGGGTCCGGTTTCAGTCTTCTACAACTTGCCAGCCAATTCTCCCAGGACCATTTGTTAAATAGGGAATATTTTCCCCAATTTAAGTTTTTGAAAAGGTTATCAAAGATTAAATGACGATAAATGTCTGGGTTCATCTCTTGGTTCTCTATCCTTCCCATAATTTCACCTCTCTATTTTTGTGCCAGGGCCATGCTGTTTTTATCTCCAAAAACTTATAGTATAGTCTAAAATTTGGTAGAGTGATTACTCCTTGATTTGTTTTTACTTCTGTGTAATATCCCAGCTTTTGGTGTTTTTTCCAGATTCCATGTAAAATGAATTACTATTTTTTCCAGATCTTTAAAGTATGACGGTGGTTCTTTAGTAGGGATTCCATTAAATTTGCATATTGCTTTCAGTGGTGTAGACATTTTAAAAATGTTGATTCATCTCAGCCGTGAGAATGGCGTGTTTTTCCATTTGTTAACATCTTCAACTATTTCTTTTCTCAGAATTTCATAGTTCTCTTTGTAGACATCTTTCATGTCCTTTGTTAGGTAAATTACCAAATATTTCATCTTTTTTGGACTACTGTAAATCGAATGAAGTTCTTGCCTCTTCTTTCAGCTTGACTATTGTTGGTATATATAAAAGCTACTGATTTGTGAGTAATGATTTTGTACACTGAGATGTTACTGTATTCCTTAATAACTTCTAAGAGTTTTGTAGTTGAGTCCCTAGGGTTTTCCAGGTATAAAATCATATTATCTGTGAATAGTGTAAGTTCAATCTCTTCTGACCCTATTTGGATACTTTTATTTGCCTTATCTTGCCTGATTTCCATGGCTAAATCTTCTACTACAATGTTAAATGTCAGTGGAGACAATGGGCATCCTTGCCTAATTCCTGATCTGAGTGGAAATGTTTTCAATTTTATTCCATTCAATATGATATTGGCTGTGGGTTTGCTGTAGATACTCTCTATTGGATTAAGAAAAGTCCCTTCTATACATATTTTCATAAGTGTTCTGATCATGAAAGGATGATGGATATTATCAAAAGCTTTTTCTGCATCAATTGAGAGAATCATATGGTCTTTATTTTTTATTTGTTTATGTGATGTATTATATTTATATATTAGCATATGGTGAACCAGCCTTGAGACCGGGGGATAAAATACACTTGGTTATGTTGTATAATTTGTTTGATGTGTTGCTGGATTCTGTTTGCTGGGATCTTATTGAATATTTTTGCAATGTTATTCATTAAAGATATTGGTCTATAATTTTCCTTCCTTGTTGAGTCTTTTCCTGGTTTAAGGATGAGGTGATATTTGCTTCATCAAATGTGTTGGGAAGTAGTTGTTCTTTTTTATGTTTTGGAAAAGGTTTGTAATATAGGTACTAGTTCCTCTTTAAAGGTTTGGAGGAATTCCGATGTGAAACCATCTGGGCCCAGACTTTTTTTTTTTTTGGTAGATTTCCTATAGTTGATGCTATTTTAGTACTTCATATAGTTCCATTTAACATTTCCATTTCTTTCTGACTGAGTCTAGGAAAGTGGCATGCTTCTAGGTATTGATCAATTTCCTCCATATTTTTGTATTTCTGAGAATAGAGTTTTTATAGTAATCATTAAAAATTTTTTGAATTTCTGAGGTGTCTGTTGTTATTTTCCTTTATATTTTCTGATTGATGACATTAAGGATTTTATTTTTCTGTTTCTATGTAGGTTAGCCAAAGGTTTATCAATTTTATTAATCTTTTCAAATAAGCATCTTTTTGATTTATTGGTCTTTTGAATGATTCTTTTGTTTGCAATTTCAATTAATTCTGCTCTAATTTTTGGTTATTTCTTTTTTTCTGCTGCATTTCAGGTTGTAATGTTTTTCCTTTTCCAGTTGCTTGAGATGGCCTATTAAGTTGTTGATTTCCTCTCTTTCCATTCTCCTTAGGAAGGTTTGCAATGCTATAAATTTCCCTCTTAGGACTGCCTTTGCAGAATCCCTCAGGTTCTGATAATTTGTGTCTTCATTGTTGTTTTGTTCCAAAAACTTGTTAATGTCTTTCTTAATTTCATCTATGACACAGCTATCATTCAGCATAAGGTTATTTGGTTTCCATTTCTTTGTTTAAGTATGAAGATTCCTGTTATTGTTGAGTTCAACTTTTATTCCATGATGGTTCAAGAAAATACAAGGAATAATTTCTATTCTTGTAAATTTGTGACCTGACATGATCAATTTTGGAGACTGTCCATGGGCTGATGAGAAGAATGTGTATTTAGTTTTATTATGATCAAATGCTTTGTAGATGTCTGTTACATCCATTTATTGTAGAGTCAAGGTTAAGTCCAGTATTTCTTTGTTTAATTGAATCTTGGAGGATGTATCCAACCCTGCCAAATGGGTATTGTAATCTTTGACTATTATGGTGCAGAAAGATATCAAATTGTTCATGTCTGTTACAATATCCTTTATTATAAATTAAGAAGCATTCTGGTTGGGTGCATAAATTGTAATAATAGAAATGTTTTTATGTTGAATGTTTCCTTAGACTAGTATGAAGTGACTATTCTTATCTTTCCTTACTACTGTGGTTTTAAAGCCTATTGTATCTGTGAATAAAATTGTAACTCCTGCTTTTTTCTGATTTCTGTTTGCCTGAACTATAGATGTCCATCTCTTTACCTTGACTCCGTTTTTATCCTTTAAGGTAATATGAGATTCTTGTAGGCATCAGATATCTGGTCTGAGTTTACATATCCAGTCAACCAACCTGTGACTCTTTAGAGGACAATTTAAACTATTCACATTAATTGAGAGGATTCATAAGTTTGGTAGTGTTTTGGGTGTCATGTTTTTTGAATGTCCAGCAGAAATTTTTAATACTTTAACCACTGTGGAAGTTGGGATTTGTTCTAAAATTTCTGAGTGAGTTTACTTTAGTGGTAGAGCATTGTGCTGGTCATTGTGGAGAAAGGGTCTGAGAATATCCTGGAGAGCTGATTTAGTTATGGCAAATTTCTTCAACATGTGTATGTCATTAAAGTATTTGATTTATACAACACAAGTGAAAATCAGTTTTGCTGGGTACATGATCCTGAGCTAAATTTTGTTTTGTTTGAGGCGATTAAGGTTGATGACCATCCTTTTCTGGCTGGGAAAGTTCCAGGAGAGATCTGAAGTCATTCTAGTATTCTTCCATGTGTAGGTTACTCTTTCCTTGAGTCTGACTGGCTTGCAGAATTTTCTCCTTCATATTAACTTTGGCAAAGTTAATCACAATGTGTCTAGGAGATGCTTATTTGGATTGAATCATGTTGGAGTTCTGAAACTGTCTGCTATCGGAATTTCTGTATCTTTTACCATGCTTAGGAAATTATCCTCCATTATATCTTGGAGTAGAGCATCTATGCATTTAGGAATACCTTCTTCTTCAGGAATTCCTATAAGGGAAATGTTTGTTCTTTTGGAGTGGTCCCACAACTCTCTCAGAGAATGATCTGTTTTTGTTCCCCTCTTCTCTTCCTCTTTGAGCATTTCAGAGTGTTCAAAAGCTTTGTCTTCAAATTCAAAGGTCATTTCTTCTGCCTGCTTGACTCTATTCCTGGGGGATTCTAGTGTATTATGAAGCTCCTTGAATAACCTTTCTCATTTCTTTGAGGTCTATAATTTCTTTTCTCATTATTTCCAAATCCATGGAGATTTTGTCTTTGTATTCATTGACTTGAGACATCTTCTGAATTACTCCTTGAACTACTCCTTGTATTTCTAATTCCAATTTAATTCAATTCTATTAATCTTAATTCTCATCCATATTCTGAATTCTATTTCTGACATTTCAGCCATTTGTTTATGGATAGCTTCTTCTGTTGTATCACCTTTGTTGTTCTTTGGGGGAGTTCATCTATTGTGATTATTCATGATGCCAGAGTTTTTCCGCTGGTTCTACCTCATGATTATTTTTCAAAGTTTGACTAGTGAAGCTGGCAAGGTGAGCTTAGATTGAGAGCTCCAGGAGTTGTAGTTGACCAGTACTTAAGAGTTTGTATAGCCATTCCAGCTCCTTTATTTGGTTATTTTTTAAATTAAATTATAGCTGTGTACATTAATGCATTTATGGTGTATAATGTCCTGGTTTTGTATACATTTTGAAATACTTACAACAAATGGGTTAACATAAACTTCACTATACTTTCTTAATGACTGTGTTAAGACATACTCTACACTTAATAGATTTGACATGTGCCCTTTTAAAATGCACCATAGTTGTGGTCTCACCATTTACCCTTCCTCCACCCATTTTGGGCTGTAGTTGAGTTATAGCTTTCATATGGAAGTGTGGGTGATTTGTTTTAATGTATATCTTCTTCCATCCTTTCACATTCAAACTATTTGGATCTTTGAATCCAAAGTATATATCTTATAAATAGCATATGGGTGGATCTTATTTTTAATTCAGTGTTATAATATATGCCTTTTGGTTTAATTATGTAATCATTCGTATTTAATCTTATTATTGACATGGTTGTATTTTTGCATAGCATTTTATTTTTTCTATATTTTTCATGACTACTTTTGTCCTGTGTTTCTCTCATTGTCTTGAGTGAGTATTTTTAAGTGTAGCTTTTTTATACTTTTAAAAACTTTAAATTATATTTTGAGTATTTATATTAGTGTATGTTCTTGATTTTACAGTATATAGTTTAATTTATCAAATCCTACATCAGATTTATAGTAACATAATTTAAAAATTCTTCCATTTTTATTTGGTTGTGCTACTTATTAGCTTTGTTGTCTTAGGCAAGCCACTTTTGTCTGTGCCTTTGAGATTCAAACTGTAACGTTAGGTTTTACCCTAACATGTGCAGAGATTTTCAAGACTTTGAACAGTTCAAAAGCCACACATTGTTTTAGTAAGATTTGTCAATTTATAGTTAAGAAGTGTGCATCGTAAAAGGTAGAATCCTTAAACTTGATCATGAACAAGATGATGTAGACAGTTCTTAGTGCTCGATTAAAGGGAGATTTTCATTATGAGTCTAGAAATTATGGGAATTAATGAAGGAATAATTAGCTGTGTGTGTGTGAGCAAGTTACTTAACTTCTCTGTACCTGATTTTTCTCAAATATAAAGTAGGATTAATATTCACTACATCATGAAGTTGTGCCAACTAGGTATAAAAATAGATAAAACACTTAGAATATTGCCTCACATACTATAATGCTCATGAAATGTTTAACATTGTCATTATCATTATTACCTTGACATTTTTCTCACCTGCATCAAACATGCAACATTACTAGACTCTTTCTACAGCTCTTTATTTAGAAAGTTAACTTTCTCTACCTACCAATCCTGCTAGCAGTGAAAATTTAATACTTTCTAAGCATTTTAAGTTACTGAGAAAGTCCAGTTAGTTCTCTTTATAGAGACCCTTTGCATCCTTTGTTAGGTGTATCCCCCAGGTATTTCACTTTCTTTGGACCTACTGTAAAAGGTAGTGTGTCCTTGACTTTATTGCCGGCATATAAGAAGGCTACTGATTTGTGGTCATTCATTTTGTCCTGAGACATTACTATATTCTTTGAGCCCTGAGAAAATAAATAGCAAAAGACATTAACAAATGGAAGAATAGCCTTGGCGTCCATAGCTCAAGGAGTAGAGTGCTGGCCATACACACCAAGGCTGGTGGATTTAAGCCCAGCCAGGGCCTGCTAAAGAATGACAACTTCAACAACAACAACAACAAAATATCCAGGCAGTGTGGCAGGTGCCTTCAGTCCCAGCTACTCAGGAATCTGAGGCAAGAGGATCACTTGAACCCAAGAGTTTGAGGTTTCTGTGAGCTGTGACTCCATAGCACTCTACCAAGGGTGACATAGTGAGACTCTGTCTCAAAAAAAAAAAAAAAAGAAAGAAAGAAATAAAGAAAGAAAGAAAAAAAAAAGAAAAAACAAACAGAAGAAAATACCATGCTCTTGGCTGGGAAGTATCAACATAATGAAAAAGTCCATGCTGCTCTAAGCAATCTACAGATTTAATGCAATTCTCATCAAAGCACCAATGTCATAATTTGAAGAACTTGAAAAAATAGTTCCTCAGTTCCTATGGAACCAGAAAAAAAATCTGAATAGCCAGTACAATTTTGATCTGGAGGCATTAAATTACCAAAATTCAGGTTACACTGCAAATCTGCAGTGATCAAAACAGCATGGTAAAGGCACTAAAATAAAGATATAGATCTATGAAATAGAATAGAAATCCCAGAAATGAACCCAGCCACATATCTCCATCTAATCTTTGATAAATCACACAAAATCATGCAGTGGGGAAAATAATCTCTATCTAATAAATGGTGCTGGGAGAACTGGTTAGCCACATGTAGAGGATTGAGACTGGACTTGCACCTCTCACCGTTCACAAAAATTAACTCCTCACTGAATAAAATATTTAAATTTAACACATGAAATAATATAAATTATAGAAAAGTGTGGGGGGGAAATGCTTGACAAAATTGGCCTAGAAAAAAAGATTTTATGAGAAGACCATCTTTTCAATTGTAGCAACACCAAAAATAAATAAATGAGACATGATCAAGCTAAAAACTTGCACAGCTAAGGGATATCACAACTAAAACAAACAAACTTAAGAATAGGAAAAGTTAATTGCATGATATGAATCTGAGAAAAAGGGTTGGTAACTAAAATGTGTAGACAATTCAAATTAACGAACAAGAAAAGAGAAAATAACCCCATTTATAAGTGGGTAAGAGACTTGAGCATAAATTTCTCTGAAGATGATAAATGTCCAACAAATACATGAAAAAATACTCATCCTCTCTAGTCATCAGAGAAATGCACAGCAATACCACTCTGTGATATCAGCTAACTCCAGTAAGATTAGCCCACATTACAAAGTCCCAAATCTTCAAATTCTGGTGTGGATGTGGTGAGAAGGGAACACTTTTATGCTGTTGGAGGGATTGAATACTAATATAGCCTTTATGGAAAGAAATATGGAGTACAATTATTTTTTAATATGGAGTATTTTTAAAGAACTAAAAGTCGATCTTCCGGTTGATCCTGCAATCCCATTAATAGATATCTACCCAGAATAATAAAAATATTTTTACTACAAGGACCTTTACACCAGAATGTTTATTGTAGCTCAGTTCATAATTGGCAAGTCATAGAATCAATCCAATGCCCAACAACCCATGAATGGTTTAACAAACTGTCGTATATGTATACCACGGAATACTATTCAGCCATAAAAATATGGAGAATTTACATCTTTTGTGTTTATCTGGATGGAGTTGAAACACATTCTTCTTAGTAAAGTATTTCAAGAATGGAGAAAAATATTTTCAATGTACTCAATACTAACATGATACCAATATATAAATAACTAAACACCCACAAGAAAGATAAAACAAAAAGTATAGTCTATCAAAAGGTAGGAAAGAGCAGAAAGAGAGGAGGGGGAGGAAGAAGGATGACTAGTAGGAGAAGAGAGTCCAATTGGTAGGATCTCACCTAATGTGCACAATGTGAGGGTGTTCATCATGATCCCTGATTGACCAGCTCAACTATGACTAGAACTTTACTTTAGAATTAAAAACAGTGTAGCCTAAAAATTTGTACCCTCACAATACTTTGAAATAAAATAATGTAATTAATTAATTTAAAAGCCTAATACAAAGAAATTGAAGAAGTATTGGCCAAAATAACTGTGGTCTCTTCCACTTGGGTCCTTTGTTTTATACATCTTTGAAACTCAGAAAGAGAGAGTTATTTTATATTTTAAAAAATCCCAGTTATTTTTGAAAAAAACTACGAAGTGAGGGCACTCTAGAGTAAAGGATGTATTAAAAATATTCCAAGGTCTGTGTTTAAAAGTGTCTTCTGTCCTTTCAGAGATGTAGTGTCCTAGATGAACTCGTTTGGAACCTGACCTTGTGATCCCCTTCTCCTATTGAAGCAAAAGAAGACTGTAGAAAATAAAAGTCTGTGGGATTCATAATCTTAACTTTTTTTTCCTTCCTGAAAGGCTTCCATACATCTGTTAATTAATGCAAAGTTGTTAAGTAACTGGTTCCTCTTCCCCAGAACACAGACAAGTTTAATATAGACACTGGACTCTTTTAGAGACTGTGAGAGTTACTGTAACTGTTAGCTGGACTCTAACACATAAGCATAGTTAAAATCATTTGGTTACATTCATACTATTTTTAGGGAAACTAGCATGATGTTGAGGTGCTGAGATGTTATGTGAACTCACTAAGTCCTTTGATATTGTTGGCAGAAAGAATAATTGATTTGGGTATGGAGTGTGAAGTTCCCAAGCATCTGGACATTCTTATTTAAGTGTGTAAATTCCCAGTTGGAATTTAGTCATATTTCAGTTCTTTTCAAACAGATAAAAATGAAATGTATACCCCCCAGGTAGTTTTGAATGCACTTTTTAAACTGCATATTCATCTCCTCCACAATAGCACAAACATCAACAACTCAATGAAGACTTTTTCTTCATTTTAAAGGACTGTTTGGGTTTAGTTGTGTGGCCATAAAGGGGCTGTTTGGAGAACACTCTGGAAAGACTTTTATTTCCCCCCTTATATTTTACAAATATTAGAGCAAGCAAAACTAGAATTATTGCATCAAGAAGTGAGGTGAAAAGAAAAGGGAATGGTAGTGGACAATCTTTAGTACTTTCTTGTCCATGGGCCTTGTTTTTCTTTATGTGTCTGTATTCACTTTGTCCCAACATAACCTGAAAATGAGTGAACATGCATACGTTTTCAGCTGAGAAGGCAAAAAATTCAAAAGTCCTGCTATTGCTTTGATTGTGCAAGAGATAAGGTTATTGAGAGGTATATTCATAAACACCACTATCAGTTTTGAATTAAGAATATATGCACCCTATTCTCTTAGAGTTTACAGTTGGGAAAGATTAACATTAACCTAATAAATCAGACAAATAAATTACACAATATATAACAATATATAAAATCATACCTGTGATTAATGTAGTGAAAGAAAAAGATCCATGATGCTCTGAGACTTATAATAAGAGGTTCTGACCTAAACTAGGGGTTACAGGAATGTTTCCTGAAAGTATGATTACTGTGATAGGATCTTAAGGAAAAGAAAAAGTTAAATAGGTGAAGATGAGATTAAAGAAAAGGGACAGTGCTCCGGGTGAAGGGAACAGAACTTGGAAATGTCCACAATATGAGGAATCATAGCTCATTCTAAAAGCTGAAAGAGGTTCAATGAGGCTAAAGTTCAGAAGGAAAGAGGAAGGATAATACTAGAAGGATATGTGACCCAGTGACATAGTAAAAGATTTGCTAAGGAGTCATTTGTGAGTTAAACAAGAAAGGTACTTGAGTCCCTGAGGGTTAATTTCAGGCAGATGAATTAGAAGACTAAGGTATATTAATCCAAAGAGAAGAAAGACAGTGAACTGATATAAAGACAGACAATATAAAGACGTGACTATAGGCTGACTCTTCAATAACTATAGTGCATTGGGTTTTTACAATAGAGTACTTCTTGCTCATCTTTTCTCTTCACAAAGCAGTTTCCCTCTCACTTCACACTTCCTATATTTGATCATTTGGCCACCTAGAGAGCTCTCCCCTTCCTTTATTGGATTATTTAATTCTGAATCATCCAAGAACTTTCAGCTCAAATCCTACCTATTCTGGGATCATTTTTCATCCTCTCATTTATTATAGAAATTACTCTCCATACAACTACTGAAATTTTTTTTCCAGAATTTACCTTTATACCTTACTATTTTATGTATTTGAACTCCTAGATATACTATGAAGTTCTGTAGGAAGGTAATTGTATCTTATCTTTCTCTTGTGGATTAGCAATGTACCAATGACTGGTCTATGCCTAGAGTATGTGAAAGATCACTACTGAAGACACAGCCAATGTCAGAAACTCACAGAAATAGACATACCTGAGATGAGACCAGAAGGGAACAGAATGAGTTAAGGTAGGGGAAGGTAGCAGAAAATGGTTTTTTAGAGTCAGTCACAAATAATAAGGTTAGTGTCAACTTCACACCGACTTGATTATTGGCCTTGATTGTTAGTATGAACAGTCACAATAGACCTGAAAAAAAGAGGAGAATAAAGAAACATGAACATTTCCTATTTTGGAGGAAGCTAAATTATACAGACTAAAGTGTGAATCAGGCAAAGAATCACCTAATTCTCCAGGGACATGGCTCTGCCCAGAGAAAGAATGTACCTTATACTTGACCAGAGAGTTTCCTTCCAGAGAAGGGAGTGGATCTACTGTTTGTAGTGGTGTTGGCAGTAGGTGAAGGTAGAGGAGACAATGGTTGAGGGGAGCTGGTTGGCAGAGAAGGGCTAGCAATGAAGTTATAGGTAGCCCTAAGTAAGTTTCTGCAACAAACCCAAAATAGGGGTGGTAGTGAAAAAAAAGATATTTATGAAGGAAAAAAAATTATTGTGAGTGACCAAGGTAGTCAACTTGTAGGAAAAAATTTGCAGAGTGTTAAGGGGGAAATATATACAGTTGGCTGTAACTCCCTATTATAAACAGTTTGTATCTGTACCATTTTTTAAAATTTATTTATTTATTTATTTATTTTAGCAAGCCTATGAAAATTTCATAGTAATTAGATTTCCTGCCAGGCAGTTATTTAAGATTAATATAGACCTTACTTTTGCCATACATCATTTCCTAGTCCATGAGAGGTGAGTGACTGAGCTCTGGGACCCTAGTACCTCTTCATCTTAGGGGCACTTCACTGGCTTCAATAAATGAACATGATATTGAATTTTATTTTATTTTTTTGGTGATAGAAGGCTTAATTTTTTCACAGTATAATAGGAATGTAGTTATGGTATCTTTCATTTTTGCCTTTCCTTTGCTTTCAACTTATTATTATCTGTATTGTTGCTGTAATTGGTTTAAACAGCTATGAGTAAACATGGGCTGCTCATGATTGAAACACTCCTCCAAGTTTGGAGTGTTTTTTTTTCCTACTCCTCATTAGAATTGTAAGGGAATAACAATCAGTCCTGAAAGAAAGACAAGCACACACTTTCTCTGTGGATTAACTGGTGAGGAAACAAACTTTTTCCATTATCAAGTGGCCCATAAGCCTCTATTTCATGCCCATGAAACTGCTTTCCCTGGGTAATTCTCTTTAAGAAAAAACTCTTCAGTCCAGTGATTGGTGAATAAAAGAATGATGGAGCACAGGGTTGGTGTGGGATCTGTACTTGTAATAAGAACTCCTTATCCAGTAAAAGGCATTTCCGATTGAGACCCCCACGAATTCCCCCAGCCATAGGTTCCAGCCAAGACTTTGGCCTTTTCTTGTGTTCTGTTTCTTAAAGCCATGCCAAATACAGCATTCAAGCAGGCCAGTTGTTAACAAAGGGAAAGAGACAAATGTAAAACTCTCATTTTCAGAATGAGCAGTTCTCTTCCATTCACACCAGCAGTGCAGAAATGTTCCCTTTTCTCCACATCCACGCCAAAATGTGTAATTTTGGGATTTTTTGATTTGGGCTACTCTTACTGGAGTTAGATGATATCTCAAAGTGGTTTTGATTTGCATTTCTCTGATAATTAAAGATGATGAGCATTTTTTCATGTGTCCATATACCATGTGCCTGGCTTCCTCAGAGAAGCTTCTGTTCAAGTCTCTTGCCCACAATGAAGTGGGATCACTTGTTATTTTCTTATTAATAAGTTTGAGTTCTCTGTGGATTCTGATTATCAAACCTTTGTCAGAAACATAACCTGCAAATATCCTCTCCCATTCTGAGGGCTGTCTACTTGCTTTACTTACTGTGTTCTTGGCAGTGCAGAAGCTTTGTAGTTTGATCAGATCCTAGTAATGTATTTTTGGTATTGTTTCAATTGCCCAGGGGCTCCTCCTCATAAAGTATTCTCCCAGGCCAATTTCTTCAAGTGTTTCTCCTGCACTCTCTCCAAGAATCTTTATAGTTTCATGTCTTAAGTTTAAGTCTTTTATTCAGTAGAATTCAATTTTTGTTACTATTCCTTTTATGATTAATTATTATACACACACAAACATCACGGAATATACATATACATATACACTATGAAATATATATAATGGAATATATATATATATATAATTTTATTAATCTATTCATAAGATGATGGGCATTTTGTTGAATCCACATCTTGGTGATTGTAAATTGACCTGCAATGAATATTATAGCACAAATATCCTTATGGTAGAATGAGTTTTTTCTTCTGGTAAGATACTTAGTAATGGGATTGCAGAATCAAATGGAAGTTCTTTTAGGTTGAGGATTCTACATAATTCTTTACATAGATGCTGGATTAGTTTTCATTCCCACAAGCCCCGTAGAAGTGTTCCTTTATTTCCAAATCTATCCAAGCATCTACAGCTTTAGGATTTTGTTATGTGGACTAGTCTCCCCAAGGGTTAAATGATATCTAAGGGTGGTTTTCCTATACATTTCCCTAATAATTAGGGACAATGAGCATTTTTTGCATTTGTTTGTTGGCAACTTGTCTGTCTTCTCCTTTCTTATAAATGGAATTGTTTATTTTTGTTTATTAGTTTGAGTACTCTGTAGATTATAGTTATCAGCCCATTGTCTGATTTGTAGCATTCAAATATCTTCTCCCATTCTGACATTCATCTCTGTGCATTAGGTGTCGTACCCTTAGCTGTGCAGAAGATTTTTAGTTTCATCATGTCACATTCACCTATTTTTTATGTTGCTGAAATTGCCAGAGGGGTTGGATCTTCTTCATAAAATCTTTTCCCAGACCAACGTTGTAAACATTTTTCTTACATTCTTCTAGAATTAATATTGTTCCTTGTCTTAAATTTAACTCCTTTGCCAGTAAGCGCAGTTTTTGTAAGTCATGGAAGTTGTGGAATTAGTTTCAGTCTTGTACATGTGGCAAACCAGTTCTCCAAGTACTACCTTTTAAATAAGGATTCTGTACGCAGTTATGATCTAATGAAAAAAAATAATGATTTTTTCCCCAGTGTATGTTTGTTGCTTTTTTCCCCTTATTATGCTTTATCAAAGATCAGATGGTGATGCGTAGCTGGTTTCATCCCTATGTTTTCTTTTCTATTTCACAGATCTGTATCTCTCTAATTTTTGTGCCAGTACCACTCTGTTTGATCACTGTAGACCTGTAGGATAATCAAAAGTCTGGTAACCTGATGCCTTTAAATGTATTTTTATTTGATAAAATTACATTGGCTATTGGGTTTATCCACTGGTTCCATATAAAACAACATACAAGTTTTTCAGAGTCTTGTTGCCCTTCCCGTCCGGCAGAAAGGGCAGCACCGTGCGTGTTCGGTATGTGAAGGGAGAAGAGAGCTATAGTAGCTTTAGAAGGAGAAGAGTAAGGGCTACAATTACCACGATCCCAACTGAGAGGGCAATAACCCTTTTAGAAGGGGAGAGAGAGAGGGCTGAGGGA
>CAUYQV010097603.1:0-29967 GCA_963574575.1 Galagoides demidoff
AAAATTAACTGTATTCTCTAAATTGAAAAATACATACATGGTAAAAAAAAATGCATGGAACCATTTCAAAAGTATATAATGAAAAGAGATTTCTCTGAGCTTAAAAACCTAATTCTTCTCTCCAAAGGCAATCTTTTATAAGGGTTTCTCATGTAATATTGTGTCTCTTCCCCAAAATGTTCTAGGCCTATACTATATATATATATAACATTTTTTTTTTTTTTTAACAGACAGATTATCAATGTGTTGCCCTTATTTGAGTGCATTGGAGACACAACTCACAGCAACCTCTTGGCTTATGCAATTCTCTTTCCTCAGCCTCCCAAGTAGCTGGGACTACAGGTGCCTGCCACGACACCCAGCTATTTTTTTGTTGCAGTTTGGCCGGGGGTGGGTTTGAACCTGCCACCCTGGGTATATGGGGCCGGCACCCGACTCACTGAGCCATAGCGCCGCCCTATATAACATATTTTTTAAAAAAAACATAGATGCAGAGCTTATAAACTGTTCTGCTCCTCACTTTTCTCACCAATCACTACATGCTGGTCATCCACACATTGAGTTTTACTTCATCTTTTGGTTAACACACCAAGGCCAGGTTTTAATGGCTGAGTTCTGCTCCGGTCTCCAGGCAGGCGGTATTTACTGGGCATATAGTACAAGGAGGTGGGATTTTGAAATATGTATAAATCGGAGGAGGATTTGGGGAGTAAATAAGTAAAGCGTTTGAGACAAAAGGAATACAGGACAGACCAGAAGGTGCAGCAGGATGATTTTTTCCCAGTTAGTCCACATCTCACCCTGCACCTGTGTGCATGGCACGTACATGCGTGAATGTGTGTGACCTGCCCACCGTCAAATCCAGAAGCAACACTATGTTAGCAGCAGAGATGGAGGCCGGGGCAGAGGGTGGCCTGGTGGATTATACGCACAACCTCTGCTCTGCAATGCGTACTTCATACCCCACTCACCCATGTTTCTGTGTGTTAAATACAGTCGTGTGTCTTATAGTTTTAACTCTTTTTTTTTTTTTTTTGAGATAGAGGCTTACTATGTTGCCCTGGGTAGAGTGCCATTGCATCACAGCTCACAGCAACCTCAAACTCTTGCTTGGGCTTAAGTGATTCTCTTGCCTCAGCCTCCCAAGTAGCTGGGACTTCAGGTGCCTGCCACAACACTTGGCTTTTTTGTTGTTGTTTAGCAGGCCTGGGCTGGGTTCGAACCTGCCAGCCCCAGTGTATGTGGCCAGCACCCTAACCACTGAGCTATGGGCAGCAAGCCAAGTTTAACTCTTTATTAAAACATAATAGAAAAGTACATACAAGTGTGCCACTCCACAAATCCCCAGAAAGTAAACACTCTGTGTATCCAGCACCCACCCAGATTGAAAAACAGAGCAGGGCCAGCTCCCAGAGACCTGCCAGTCACTGCTGCCAGTGACCAGTTCCTGACTTGTCACACCAGACATCAACTCTGCCTGTTTCTCAACTGTAAGTGAAATCAGTGTGTGTTCTCTTTTGAGCTTTTTTCTCCTCAATATTATGTTTGCAAGATTTATTCAAGTCATCTTGTGTATTTATTCATGCACGTGTGATTTGCAAATTCTCAAAGCTCTATAAAAATGTATGGGTTAGAAGAAATCTATATATATGAGTAAGGCCCGACACAGTAGCTCACACCTATAATCCCAGTGCTTTGGGAGACTGAGGTAGGAGGAACACTTGAGGCCAGGAGTTCAAGACCAGCCTGGGCAACATCACAAGACCTTATCTCTATCATCTACCAAAAAAAAAAAAAAAAGTTAGCCTAGGTGGGTGTGCCTGTAGTCCCAGCTACTCAAGAGGCTAAGGCTGGCGGATCACTTGAGCCCAGGACTTTGAGGCAGCTATGAGCCAAGGATCTGGCCACTGCACTCCAGGCTGGGCAAGAGGGTCTCTGAAAAAGAAACAAACTAACAAAAAAAATTAAAGATAAAGGCCTATATGTATACGTATACATAGAACTATACATGTATATACATGTATACACACATATGTATATATGCAAATATACAAATATATACTGTATATAACATATATATATATATATTTCCCACAGCCTAGATACTTAACACACAAACTCTTCTCCAGCAAACAGACCAAGATCCTTCTATCCTTGTACCTTGGCCTTTTGGGCAGCTTGGTTGGCTCTGGGTTGTAACAAAGAGGAGGGCAGTATCTTTTTACCCTTAGAGCCAACCCTCCCAGAGGGATGGTGTGTGCCGTGGTCCTGGCGCCCACCTTGGGAGAGACCCAAGGCACCCAGGGCCTGACGCCTCCCTCTCTTGCAGGCCGAGGAAATGGGCGGCCCCCGACAGCCCCGCGCAGACCGCTGCCCGCCGCCCCCGCGGACGCTGCCCCCTGGCGCCTGCCAGGCCGCGCAGTGCCAGAGGGACTCCCAGTGCCCGCGCCACCGGCGCTGCTGCTACAACGGGTGCGTGTACGCCTGCCTGGAGGCCGTGCCGCCCCCACCAGGTAGGCTGGAGGAGACACCGATGGGTACCCCGAGCTGTGGGGCGGAGGGAGGAGAGCCCAACTTGAGGAAGGAGCTGGGCCACCTGCATGCGCTGGCCACTATTCTCGCACCTTCTTCGCCTTGTGGAATGGGGCAAGCAGTGGCTCCTGGAGGAGCGCCCCGCTGGGCTCACCAAGCACCCCCATGCTGGGGACGCCCCTCCAGGGAAAATGCCACCTCCTATGAGGATGGTGTGGAGGCAGGCACTACAGCTGCTCACAGTCCAGGAGACGCCCCTCCACCCCAAGGAATGTTCCACCTCCTCTGAAGATGGGGGTTCGGTGAGATTTTTCTCTTAGAAAATTCCTGGCTCAGCGGCTAGGGCGCCAGCCGCATACACTGTAGCTGACGGCCGGGCCTGCCAAGCAACAACTGCAACCAAAAAATAGCAGGGCGTTGTGGTGGGCGCCTGTAGTCCCAGCTACTTGGGAGACTGAGGCAAGAGAATCACTTAAGCCCAAGAGTTGGAGGTTGCTGTGAGCTGTGATGCCCCAGCACTCTACCGAGGGCGACAAAGTGAGACTCGGTCTCAGAAAAAAAAAAAAATCCAGATTGGGGGCTTTTCTTTAAAATATCAGGCCACATTGGGCTGGAGTCTTGGGTGGCTGCAAGTGGACAGGGTCCTCTAGTTTCCTACTGACCCCACCTGGCCCGCTTCACTCATATGCCTGGCCCTGGGGGCATCTGAGATGGAGACTGGCTGTGTCCTAGAGAGGCGGAGGACAAAGTCCCTGGTTTAAATCCGCTGGTCAGCTGTCACTTCCTATAGCCTCCTCTCCTATAAAACAGGCTGAAATGAACCCTGCATGGAAGCGTTGGAGGAGCTCAGCCCGGTGTGGGGCTTGGAGCAGGTGTTTACTGGATCCTAGGGCTGATCTCCTGGGGTGGGATGGTGGGGGAGGAACAGCCCTCAGGATTGGTCCTTGGCAGGGAGGAGTTTCAGATCCCCTTGGGGAGGTTTGGGTGGGGTGGGAGGGAAGCCCTTGGCGGGACACTAAGTAGGGGTGGTCAGAGAGCTATTTCTTGGGTGGGGAAAATGTGCCCCCAAGTGGTATGATGGTGGGTAGTGAGGGTTTCTCCACCCTCAGTTCTGCGCAGGGCGGAGCCTTCTGATAACTACAGCCTGTTTGAACTGAACCTTCCTGCAGAGGCTACAGGTTCCCATGGGCCTTAATTACTGAGGGTGGCTCTTGGAAGTTATCCCCAAACCCTCCTCCCAAGGCTAAGAGGAGACTTGGAAGGCAAGAATGACCACACTTTGCTCTGGAGTGAGGTCAAGGAGATGGCAAGAGACTCAGCACCCTTAATAATGCTGGCAATTAGTTTTGTAATGCTCAGTAAGAACAGTCTGGGGCTGACTGAGTTCTGCCTCTGAGCACCTGCTGTTCCAGGCCTCCTCCCTCCCGCCTAGCCTTTATAACGAAGAAAAATGGTGCCCCCTCCTGGTGGAAGAGCACATAAAGGCAGTCTCCTCTGGGTGGGCAGCTCAGAAAAAGTGACTCTTCCACTGGAATGCAACCTGGCATAGGAGTTCTAGACTCTCCTGCTGCCTAGACCAAGCGCTTTTGAGCAGTGCGCAAACTATACAACTGTATACGGCATTCCCCATAGCCTTTCCGTACATGATCTCATTTCATGCTCACATAGCTCTGTGAAGTAGACTGTTATCAGATCTATGGTGCAGCTGAAGACACTGAAGCTCAGAGAAGCTGAATCACTTGTCCAAGGTCACACAGCAGGCACAGCTGCAGTTTCAGTATAGTTTGACAATAAAAACAAGTGTCAATTGCCTTAGGCCCTGAGTGCAGGGACGTGAGGCTCCTGCTTCAGCACCTGGACCCATGTATGGGGTCCTGCATTGCCCAGAATATCCTTCCCCCCAGACTGGCTCATATCTTCACCTCCTTTAGACCTCTGTCCAGAGGCTACTTTCTCAGGGACGATTTTCCTATTGAAATGGCAAGAAGAAAATCCCCCCTCCACTCCACCCCTGTTTAATTTCTCTCTATAGCATGTTCTGGAAGATTCTTTTACTTGTTTGTCCATTGCCTGTTCTCCCCACTTGGAGGTCAGCCCCACAGGGCAGTTTTTTGTCTGTTGCATTCATTGCTCTATCCCCAGCACCTCTCACAGCCTCTGGGCACAGAAGAGGTACCCGGTCAATATTGAAGTGTTTATTCATTCACTGGCCAGAAGGAAGAGCAATCAAACCATTAGTTAGTAATGATAATGATAATGGTATCACGGATATCAGGGTTAACATTTGGGGTTGGATAATTCTGGTTGGCGGAGAAGGGGACACTGTCCTGTGCACTGTACGATGTTCAGCAGCGTCCCTGGCCTCACCCCCAAAGATATGACATCCAAAACCATTTCAAGACTTTCCTAAATATTCCCTGGGGAACAAAATCACTCCACACTGAGAACTGTTGGTCATGAGATGATTTGGAATACACCAGGCCTGGTCTAAGCATCTTCCACACTTCATTCCCATTTTCCCACGAAGACCCCAAGACATACAGGGGACATGATCCCAGGTAGTTCCAGAAAGGGCCTGGAGACCTGAGACCCTGGGGCTATGAGTCCTTTAGGGGTCTTCAAATAGAGCCTTGATGAAGTTTCATGGTTCTAAATGATCTGGGGGAAAAAATATAGATTTCCTTATCGCTCAGAAGCGTTTGATTGGTGCAAAGAGATTACGAATGGTAAATACTCATATGTTTCCTTTTTGAAAATTTCTTCTACCACATGGTCTGAGGTGGTGGGGAGAAGGAGGGAAGAACTGGAAGATTGGAATAAGCGGCAGGGTCCTCATGTCATCCCCCCACCCTCAAAGTTACCGCCAGCTGCTTCCTCCCTCTGCTGCTCTGGCTCCTGCCATCCTTACAATCAGCTCGCGCTCTTTTAGAGAAAAATCCACCAGCACTTTTGGCAGTACCCATCTGTGTACTTTAGAAGGTGCTAGATCATTTTTTTTTCTGTTGTGGATAAATGTTATTAATCTTTATTTTTGTCATATTTTGGAGTCAGAATAAAGCAGGGGTCACAAGCAAATGTGATTCCAGAACAGTTTTATCTCCATAATGCTTAAAGTTTTTAAATTTGTTGTTAACGCTAGCCCGCAGCTGATCCGTGGAGGCACTCTCCATTCTTCCATGGTCCAATCTGGCCTATTTTCTCAGTTATAGTATCTACTGTCCCCCAGAGGCATTTGAGTTTTTAAACCTTGCCTTTTGAAGGCCTTCCAGTCTATGTATGCTTGTAACTCTTACTGTAAGAGAGACTCTTACTGTTCAAAATGTATTGGTTAAGAAACAGGCTATGCTGCTATAACAAAAAGGTCCAACCTGAGAGGCATTTACTTCTTGGTTGGCTAATAGCACAGGGGTAGACAGGTAGTCTGTAGTAGGAAGGTAGCTCTGCTGCACAAAGCCTTCTAGGAACCCAGGTTCCTTCCATCCATTGCTCTGCAATCTGAGTGACACTCTTGTCCATGTGGTCAAAGTGACTGCCTGCCTGCAGGAAAGAAAAAGAGACTGGGAGGGGAGAAAGCAGCTGCCGATTCAGGAGCAAGACAGGAAGTTGCATTATCAGTCCAACTCATACGCCACTGGCCAGCACCCAGTTCCGTAGCCACGCTTAGCTGCAAGGGAGTCTAGGAAGGGTATTCTCCAGGTTGGTGGCCAAGTGCCCCGCCCACACTAAAAGAAAGGTGTGAAGGTGTTCTGGGGAGCTAGAGTCATTTCTCTGACAGGGATTCTCTATGCTCCATCCTTAAGTGGGGACTCCCCTGTCCCCTAATGGAGGGACATGTCTCAGTGTCCAAGGAGGGCCTTGTTTTGACCATGCGTTCTCTTAGTTTTAGACTGGCTGGTGCAGCCGAAACCTCGATGGCTTGGTGGCAATGGCTGGCTGCTGGATGGCCCTGAGGAGGTATTGCAAGGTACCTACTGGGCAGAGCCCTGGCCCTATGTCACGGCCATGCCCGCTCCTTAGCTACGGCACCAGGCTGCCTGTCCCCCACGCGTGGACCCTTCCATCTGCCCCCCGCCACCACAGAGGGGATGCTGGCTGGGGGGTTGGCCAGTTCAGAATAAGGGTTTGAGTCTCCTTAGGAGCAGGGTCTTCCAAGGTGCAGAATGGAAAGGGAGGTGTGGGGTTGTCTTTCAAATTCCTAAACTTGTGATAAGGGGCTCACTACTCCCTAATGTGAGTCTCTGTGGAGGGAGCTGGGAAGGGGAGACCGACTGCTGGAAGGAACAGCATGCGGGTCCTCAAGGGTTGTCGGGGTGCCCGTGTGTGTGTGTGTGCACTTGTGGCTGAATCCTTGTCTGTTGTGTGTGCAAAGGTGTGTGGCTGTGCTGTGAGTGTGTATACTGTGCGTGTGTGTCAGGATTTGTGTGAGTGTGTGTGTACGTGTGACTGTTGACGTGTGCATACGTGTTTCAGGGTGTCACTTGAATGTGAGAGTATGTTTGGGATCATGTGACTTCAGACTGCCTTTGTGTGTGTTTGTGTGCAGAGGTGTGTATTGTAGTTGTGCGTATTTGTAGGTGTGTGTGTATAAATGAGTGTGTAGGGATGTGTGTATCTGTAGATGTGTGTGTAGAGCTGAGTGTGTGTTTATAGGTGTGTGTAGGGGTATGTTTATGTATAGGGGTGTGTGTATAGCTGAGTGTGTGGAGAGACGTGTATAGGTGTATGTTGGGGTGTGTGTTGGTAGGTGTGTTCGTGGGTGTGTGTGTTGTGGGCATGTGTGCACACATAAGCTGCTGAGTGAGACGGGGTGCATCTGGAATCTGGGATGCATCCTGCGCCCTCCCGGGGCCACCCACTGAGCCCCCAGCATGCGTGACCCCCACAGCAGAGGCCTGCAGCACCACTGAGGATGGGGCAGAGCCACTGCTGTGTCCTTCTGGCTATGAGTGCCACATCCTGAGCCCCGGAGACCTGGCTGAGGGCGTCCCCAACCGAGGACAGTGCGTCAAGCAGCGGTGGCAAGCAGGTGAGTGTGGACACCCAGGCCATTCTCCCTGGGACCCTGTTCCCCACAGACCTGCCCAGGGACAGGCCCCTGTCCAGCCTGACCCAGAGCTGCTCCCACCTTCCCTCTACCCTCCTTCGGGTCCTCTGCCCTTCTCCTGCCATGCCCACCTGTGACTCTGGTGTGTGTCTCCCAGCTGGGTAACTTGCGGTCAATTCCGTCATCATTCTGAGCTTCAGTTTCCTCATCTGTAAAATGGGGTACTTCATGCTGCATGGAGATTGACTGGAACCACATGTGCAACGCCCTCAGTGCTGAGCAGAGCGGTTGGTGGTCAGCAAACACTGGCTGTTTCATCTCCGTGTATGCATACACTTAACAATGTTTCACTGGCAGTGCAAAAGTGATACCAATTCAGGTTCATATTTCAACCCACATGGCCATTCTGTTTTTCACTCTCCATACAGTAGTTAGTAAATTGCATGAGCTCTTCAGCACTTCATTATAAAATAAGCATCGTGTTAGATCATTTTGCCCAGCTGCAGGCTGGAGTAAGTGTGCTGAGTGCCTTGGAGGTAGGCCGCCACATCCAAGCTTACGATGTCGGGGATTAGGTATATTTAATGCATTTTTTACTTAATGATACTTTTGACTTAATATGAGCCTATCAGGAGTAACCCACTGCAAGCTGAGGAGCATTCAGATCTATCTTAACAGCACACACAGCATTTGCATTGTTGAGAATTCCCAGGACTCCTGCCAGGACTATTCAGTTCTACTAAATTAGTGTTCATCTTTGGAGACAGGCGCGATAAATAAATGAATGGATTGCATTGCTTTAGTTTGCATGGTTTTCCAAGGAGGAAAGGACCACATAGCAAGAACTTGTGGCATCTGAAACCCTCTCATGCTTCACGCAAGGCATAAGGTGGAGTGATCTCCACCCAAGTTTTGTCGTGGAGTCTGGAAGACATGTGTGACCTTCCACGAAGCTGGGACTCTGGGGTGCTCTAGTTTTGCCATGTCAAAGACTGAGACCACACAACCAAGGACCCATGTCCCCATTTCTGAATCTCTTGTCCCTAATAGCCAGGGACAAGCAGGTGGCACCTGTAGCTCAGTGGTTAGGGTGCCAGCCACATACACCGAGGCTGATGGGTTTGAACACAGCCCCAGCCAGCTAAAGCAACAATGACAACTACAATAAAAAAAAATAGCCCGGTGTTGTGGCGGGTGCCTTGTAGCCCCAGCTACTTGGGAGGCTGAGGTAAGAGAATCACTTAAGCCTAAGAGTTTGAGGTTGCTGTGAGCTGTGATGCCATGGCACTCTACCGAGGGTGACATAGTGAGACTCTGTCTCAAAAAAAAAAAAAATTAAAAAAGAGTGATGATAACTACTGTGACCCTGTTTGCCAAGAGTATACCTAGAGGCGTATGGTCTGCCAAAACTTTTGTTCTTCTGATTTGAGAATTTATTTCTTTGCAGCTTTTGGAGAAAGGCAGAGGTAAAATCAGTTACCCATTTACCATCGTTACCATCACAAATGTAATTATGAGATATCAAAACTGTCTCGAGAACCTTTAATTTTTTTTTTTTTTTTGAGACAGCGTCTCACTCTGTTGCTCAAGCTAGAGTACTGTGGCATCACAGCTCACATCAACCTCAAACTCCTGGGCTCAAGCGACTCCTTCCTGCCTCTGCCTCCTCAGCTGGGACTATAGGAGCCCACCATAATGCCTGGCTAGTTTTTCTATTTCTGGTGGAGACAGAGAGTCTTGCTCTCGCTCAGGCTGGTCTCAAACTCCTGAGCTCCAGGGATCTGCCCAGCTGGGTCTCCCAGAGGGCTGGGATTACAGGCATGAGCCACACAGTGCCCAGCCAAAAATCTTGAACTTTAAAAAAATGGTCTATACAACAATATGAACCCAGTGGATGCCTTTATGACTTCTTCTCTGTTCCACTTGCTGTTTGTACTTTGGGGTGGGCTCCCCAGCCAGACAGCCTGGCTTTCCAGGGCTGTGTGGGCAATCACCTCTAACCTTTTCACGACTCTCTAGCTGATAATAATTGAGCTACTTTGCAGGGCTCTGTAAGGAGTAAATGAGTTAATCCATGTGGACCATGTCCGTCATTTCACAAGCACAGAACAGAATCTTTGCTGCTTCCTCACTGCATGCGTCTAGACACCCAAACCTGCCATAGGTGGGGGCGTGGGGGTGCAGAGCCCTGAGGGCAGGCCAGCCTGCCAGAGCCCGCTGGAAGGTGGAAGGGACAGACTTTTCCAACACTGAGCCATGGCGTGAGTTAGGATCTCTGGACTGCACTGTCACTCGTAGCATCGGAAAGGCCGCCACCTGCTTCGCCTTTTCTCATCCCCTGCTCTTTCATTTAGTTACATGACCTCAGATGCCAGGGTGAGCCAAACAAGTTCAAAGCAGTTCTTGAAGGTCTGAGCCAGTTCAGAAAAGACCCATTTCAAGAATGGAGGTGAACAAAGCAATCACCGAACGATGGCCGTGCTGACGGGGATGACTACTACCGGTATCCTGTGAGCACTCTGTTGCAAGCCGAAAACAGCAGAGGTAGAGCTGGGGCAGCTCTATGTAGGTTTAAGCACAGACACAGGCTCCAAGCCTGCAGCTGGCTCCCTGGGTGCCTTGCCTGGGTCACGTCACCTTGCCTTTCAGTTTCCTCACCTGTAGAATGGAGGTGGTGATGGTAACTGTACTCACTGCATCATGGGGTAGTTGCGAGGCTTCCTGTGAAATGCGGTGATGCTTGGCAGGTTCTCAGTGGACGTGCACCACGGTCCTCTGTCTCAGGAAGAGAGGACTTGAGTTAAGGATCTTGCCCAGACCGTGCATGGTGCTTAATGAGGAGCAGAGCTGGAATTGCAGATCTGGCCACAGGCTCAGAGCCGTGTGTGTGTGTGTGTGTGTGTGTGTGTCTGTGTGTCTGCGTATGTATGCATGAGTGTGTATGTGTGTAAGAGTATATATGTGCGTATGAGTATCTATAGTGTGAGTGTGTGTGTGTGTGAGTAGGTGTGTATTTATGTGTATAAGTGTATGTGTGAATGAGGTCTCTCCTCCCACAGGAATGACTGGAATCTTCCCAATGGAAAGCAAGTGGAATCCACCCTAGCCTGGTCCTCAGAGGCTGTCACTTAGCAATACTTGTTGGTAATTTATTGCTAATTATTCGTAGCCTTGGAAACATCTTGAATTCTAGCAACTTCTCTTGGAGCAAAAATTTCAGAGGAGGAATGGCCGCTCTTGTCCCAGCCTTACCAAGGAAGAAGGCTTTTATCGAAGTTTTATTTTTTTAACTGCATATTTGAAATACTTTCAGAGTAACAAAAAAATTGCAAGAACAGTTACCTGGACCCTCCACCCAGATTCACCAGTTGTTAAAACATTATCACATTTGCTTTATTACTCTCTCTCCCTCCTTACCCTGCCCTGTACAAATGTACATATGTATTTTTCTGGACCATTTGGGAATAAATAGCAGACCTCGTGGCCAGACCTCTTTCTTCCCTAAGAGAGGCTTCTGGAGGGCGAGATGGCCAAGTCTGACAGTCTAGCAGCTGGAACCAGACATGTGAGCAGTCTGTGTCTTCAGTGAGAAACACACACAGGAAAGCTGGTTTTTTTCAAAGAGAAGGTGGTCAGAGGGAATTGGTGCATTTTTCTGAGTGTGTTTGAGGTCACCCTGAAGATGAGCAGGGGAGATAGCCACCCATCCTTGTCCTGGCTGGGCCACTGCCCAAAAAGAAAAACAGGGGGCTCGTGCAGCCTTGAGCAGGAGGAAGTTTGTTTGATCAATGCAACATGTAATCACTTTTGGAAATAAGTTATGTTGGATCTGAGAAGGGTGTTCGTTGTCCGCACAGACCCTTGTCTCCTTGTGGCATTATGGGCCGTAATTCTTCCCTAGGTGGTGGGAGGACAGGAATGTCTCAGAGCCCCCTGGCCTGCAAAAACCCTGGCCGTTTGCTCTGGAAAACACAAAAGTTATCGCTGCAGTTGCTGCCGAGTGCCCGCCTGAGGGTGTAGAGTGACTCCACAGGGTGTGGTCACCTTGCACAATACATGTCAGTGCTGGTCCCAAACACCCTGGTGGTTTTCAGGATGGCCATGAAACAGCAGAAAAACTCAGCAGCAGGCTACTGTGTCGATGTGATTGATGAACGTGACAGCGGAGAAGACAGCTCCTATCACGGAGAGGGAAAAGTCAGCTAAATTGGGGAGAGATTGCTTCGGGGCACATCTGTGTGGCCACATCCCCATCCACAAATGTTGTCCTGTTTCCATAGAGTGGGGGCAGAGGAAGAGATGGGTGAGTGACAAACAACACCAGGAGCACGGACATGTGGGTCATTTGACATGTATGAATTTGCCACCAGGTGGCAATTCACACACAAAAATAGCAGCTTCGCGTGGCTCCTTCTAAAATCGCACATAAGTGTTTTAAATGAGATTATGTTCAATACCCACAATAACTTCAAGAGGCACTGATTTTATGCCCATTTTCAGGTGAGGAAACTGAGGCTCAGAAGGGATAAGTGGCCATTCCTGTTCCATCACTTTGTTATCTGCTGGGGTGACATTTGAGCCCCCTTTGAACAGACGCAAAAGAGTCCCACTTACTCCCGGCGTGAAAATATTTTGTAATAACATTTATAGAGGACCGTGTTGCTTCTAGTTCATCTGCGGAGACGGGGGTACCCAAAATTTTGGCCTCAGAACCCCTTTACTATCCAAAGACACGGAGGAGACGCCATCAAACCTTCCCGTATGTGGGTATCTGTCACAGTAGAAACCAAAGCCGAGGCATTGAAAATGCTTATGTAGTCCTCCACTTAAAGAGAACTATTATAAACTCACTATGTCTTAAACAGAAAGCAATTTTCTTAAACGTAACTATTTTCCAAAACCAAAAAAGTGAGAGGAGTGGTGTCGCTTTGTGTTGTTGTTGTTGTTTTTTTTTTTTTTTTGCAATTCTGCCTGACATGAAAATTGAGCGATCCCCCTGGCTGCTTTGCATTCCGTTGGCTGCTGTCACACGTCGTGTGGCCTCCGAAAAGTTCCCTTGGACACTCGTGAAAGAATGAGTGTGAACACCGCACACAGCTCCTTAGCGTAATGGAGACAGCGGCGGCCTTGTCACCCCCTGATGGAAGTTCTCCCTTGTTTTTCAGATGGGCGAATCCTAAGACATAAATTCCACAAAGAATACCCGGGTAAGACAGAAAACCACTCTTTTCTTGCACAAAAGTGGGTACTGAGCGTTTCTTGGGTGAAAAATAAAGATAAAAGTGCAGGGGTGACATGTAGGGGAACAAAATGGGGACAAGGATTGAGCCATCAGGTAGGAGCCCTGTTGTCTGATGGTAGGTGGGGAGGTGCGGGCCCAAGAGAGGCCCGTGGCAAAGGTGGCCTCCTGCTGGAACCGGCAACTGCCCACACTTAGGGCCCCGTGCTTTCATCCAGAGGACTAGAAACATGGCTGATGGTTTCCACGCATCTCTCTCATCATCTATCCACCTAATTTTCCATTTATCCATCCATCCTTCCACCCACCATCCATCCATCCACCCACCCACCATCCACTTTTCTGTCACCCATCTACTCAACCACCCACTCATCCATCCATCCATCCACTCACCCATCTACTGATCTATCCATCCATCTACTCACTTACCCACTCAATCATTCATCCACCCACCCAACATCCATTTATCTATCCTTCCATTCACCCACCCCCCCTCATCCACTCACCTACCCACTCATCCATCTGTCCATCCACCTGTCATCCATCTATCCACCCGTTGATCCATTTATCCCTCCACCATTCTTCCATCACTCAACATGTCTTTATCAAGAATGTACAGCACCAGTTTACCAGGTAAACTCACCATTGTGTCCTGATGGTCAAGGCTACATTTGTGAACATGAAGGGCCCTGCTGTCATGTGGCCTATATCAAGCTGTAGATTCGAACCTGAATGAAGCCCAAGTGGTTATTTCATGATAATAGTGACAAGCCCTGCTCCCCTCACACACTGGATGCTGTGGGGACACCTTAGGCCTGTCAGGGACGGGACAGGAGAGATGTGAAGGCTCAACCTGAAGAGTGAGAATTAGTGGGCAGCAAAATGGGGGGTGTCCTGAGGTTGGAAGCAACGTGGCCATCCTGCAGCTGGGTTGTGTCCTAAGCCAGGGAGGGTGACAGGAGGTGAGGCCAGAAATGTAAGCAGATAGGCGACACCAGTTGGGGGGCTGTAGGAAGGGAGGGAGCCACTGCAGAGGGGGCCTGAGTGACCTTGTTTGAGGGAGGGGAGGACAGGGCCAGTCCCTAGGCCTGGCCGAGGCATTTGACTTAGTTTGGCAGGCCCTGGTGAGCCTCGGAGGTGGGTGAGCAGGAATGAATGGGCCTGTGCTGATGGAGCAGTGGTCTCTTTGCAGAGGGTGACTCAAAGTACGTGGCAGAGCCTGGAAGGGGACAACAGAGGCACTTCCAGTAGACCCACCACGGGCAGGTAAGTGGGAGGACCAGCAAGTCACGGGTGGGGGGTACATGGGCAGGCAGGTGCCCCTGCGGCTATCCTGCCACGTTGTCCAGGGTGAGCATGGGGCGACACCAGGGCTCTCGCTGGACTAGAATTTGAAATCCTTTATGCAGTGAGTCCTCATGTGGCCTTTCCATAGATTCTTGGACATTGTGATTTAAGCGGAACAGCCACACCTGGCACTACACATGAACGAGAGTGGCTTTTGCTTAAGTGAGGACTTAATCTCATTTCAAAGAGAACAAGAACTGCGTGTGATCAGAGCACATGCCTCTCTGTCTCTTCTCACCTAAATCCAAGACTAGACTGGGTCAGAACTTTCTGTTCCTTTGCCTAAGGCCCCCCGGATACTTCCTCTCTCTGTCACTCCCCACTTTTGTCAAACAGCTCTGTTGGGTGCCAACTATCTGACAGGCATGGGGCCAGCTATGGCCACTCAGTGGTGGTTCCTGGGTGTCCACCATGACACCAGTGTTGTTCTGGGGATGACGCCGTGGGTGGGTTCCACAAAGCCCCTGCTCCGTGGCGGTCACATCCTGCTAGGAGGAGACTCAGCAAGTCCTCGGGTCAATAAATGCAACACCCCTGCTGAAGAGTGTTGTGGGGCGGGGGGCACGGTCCCGAGTCACTGGGCAGGGGTGGGAGCTGCTTCCACAGGGTCAGGGGAGGCTCTGTTGGGGGCGCATGTGAGCCAAGACCTGATGACAGAAGCCACTGCCCGGGGAGCCCCAGCAGAAGGAGCTGAGGAGGCAAAGTCCCAAGGAAAGAAAGATGGAAAGATGTTGGCTTTGGGGAACCAGAGGGAGGCCCCAGGGTGGGGACAGGAAGTGGCCCTAGCTGGCTCCTAGGTAAGGCCCAGGCTCTGCCCTCAGAGGCCCTCAGAGGTGAGACACAGGTACACACCCAGAGTGGCGGGGTCGCAGTGCCCAGAAGTCTCAACCCTTAACCCTGAAAACCCACCCAGCCCCAACCTCTTAGAAGCAAGAGATTGCCCTCCACCACCCGACTCCCATGTCCTTGAAAGGCAAATGTCAGATTTTGGGTTCCAGAATACTCAGGGCTGAGTCCTCCAGGAAAATCCAGAGCCTGTGGGATCAGTGCCAGCATATCTATTACTTGCTGATGACAGGACCGGTCCCCAAGGAGAGTCTACCAGATGGGGGTGGCCGGAGGCAGAGGAGCCCTCCAGAGGCAGTCCAGCCTGGGTTTAGAAGTAGAAGCTTGGGAGCCATCCAGGCCTGGGTTTAAATTCTCAGACACTACTGTGTGACCTTAAGCAAGTGGCTTCAGGTCTCCAAGCCTCAGTTTCCTCATCTGTACAGGGGGAATGCTGGGGAGGAATGCCTAGGAAACAAGTAAGATGAGGCGGTGAGTTAGGAGTTCAACGTCAGCAGCCATTGGCATCTTGGGGAGGAAGGTTACGGATTTCTGACCTGGGCTCTGCTCCCACAAGCAGCTCTGTTCGCTCTTTCTTTGTTTCCTTTTTAGCCGGTTTTCGAGAGCACCCCTTCACTTTCTGCTAAGCCTTGGAAATAGCTGGGAAGAGCAATGTGACCCCCAGAGCTCATGTCCAGCTCAGAGCAAGACCCTGGAGATGCTTAAAGACAGGTCAGCATGGCCTGTCTCAACCCCAGCGCGGCCCACCTGGCCGCTGATGTTGTGGGAGCCATTTGACAGTTCTACCGTCCTGGAGGACCCAGCGGCTCCCAGGAAGAAGCCGCTGGCTGTGGGGAACTGCAGAAGCCCCTATTTTGGAATTCTTTATAGGTTTCCTCCATGTCTGGCTCTGAGGGCACATACCTGTCCCAAATGTTCCCCAAATCTATTCCTCCATCAGGAAATGGAAATGAACTTGCCTAGTAATCCATGATTCATCGTTTAACCACCTGATGGTCTCACATTGGGTGAGCCACGCCTGAATGTCAGCAGAAGGTGGCAGGCGGTCGCGGAGCAATAAAAACAGCAAACAAGACACGGGCTCTGTGGTGTCTTGTCACCGTTTGATCTGGGGTGGGAGGCAGGGTCAGTGTTGCTGGGATGAGGTGCCAGCTAAGCTTGGCCTCCGGCCTCTGTAACCAAGAACTCTGGGACCCTACATGCTTTCTGTGTTTGTATGGGTCCCTCCAAATCAGACCCAGAGGGGGCTTGTTGATTGACTAGGGAGGTGCCTGGGAAAGCCAGCAGGGGAGTGGGGACGTGGGGCAGGAGGAGAGTCGGTCAGATGAGGGGGAGTAGCAGGAGCCCTGAGGGTGCCTTTGATGCTCACCCTCTGGGAGTCCTAGTGGCAGACTGAGCCCCACCAGGCTCAGCAAGGGAGCTGGGGAGGGGAAGGGCTGCTCCTCGGGGGGAAGGGTTGTCAATTCCAGGGCAGTCACTGCCTAGAGGGAGAGAAGGGTGCAAAGGGACCCAAGAGGACGCAGAGAGAGCCCCGGGGACATCTGTTACATGGTCCAAATGACAACAGTGTCTGTGCAAAATGTACACACATGTATCTGTAGCCTGGGGGTGGGGGGATGATTAAACTAACCTAATAACCTGTCCGCTCATAACAGTCCGTGGTAATAGGTATCCAACAGTTCTGCACAGGATTCCACCCTGTTAATTCCAAAATTAACACCCAAGGTCCCCTGTTTTAACTCCCCTGCCCCCGTGCACCTCCCACCCCCCACCCACCATGCACACACCCCTTCTCCCCATAAAATCCATATGGTCTTGGAAAACACTCCAAGTCAAATTTAAAGTGCAGATTGGTGACTGGTGGCCGCTCCTTTTTTGCCACTTCTGAGCATCAGTGCATTCATGTTGCTCAAGAACTATTTTCTTTGTTTGGGGGGAGAGGTGGGATGGGGGGAATGCGAGAAAAAACAATTGTGTGACTGATGTAAGAGTCACACTTCCAGCTCGGCGCCTGTGGCTCAATCGGCTAAGGCGCCAGCCACGTACACCTAAGGTGGCGGGTTCGAATCCCCAGCCCAGGCCCACCAAACAACAATGATGGCTGCAACCAAAAAATGGCTGGGTGTTGTGGCGGGCGCCTGTGGTCCCAGCTACTTGGGAGGCAGAGGCAGGAGACTTGCTTGAGCCCAGGAGTTGGAGGTTGCTGTGAGCTGTGATGCCATGGCACTCTACCCAGGGGGATAGCTTGAGGCTCCATCTCAAAAAAAAAAGATAGCTGGGTGTTGTGGAGGGCACCTATAGTCCCAACTACTTAGGAGGCTAAGGCAAGGGAATCACTTAAGGCCAAGAGTTTGAGGTTGCTGTGAGCTGTGATGCCATGGCACTCTACCGAGTGTGACATATTAAAACTCTGTCTCAAAAAAAAAAAAAAGTAACACTAATAAATGAAAATTTGTTTCTCACCCCTCTGGAAGCTGGGAAGTCTGAGATCTAGGTGTGGCAGTAGCAGTGTCTGGCAAGGGCCCCCTGTGCTCAGTGCCTGCTGCCCCTCACTATCCCCTCATGTGCCGAAAAAGGCAGCTTCTGTCAGCCTGATGCCTCATCACCTCCTGGAGCTCCCCTCATTATAATCATACTGCAAGTTAGGGTCCCACACATGAATTTGAAGGGACCCATGCAGGCCAGGTCAAGGGCCAGTTTTGTCCTGCATTCCACTGTGTTATGGGCTGAGCTATGTTCCTGGGATTTGTATGTTGAAGTCCTGACCCCAGTGCCTCAGAATGTGACTATGTTTGGAGATGGCGTCTTTGAAGACATAGTAAGTTAAAATGAGGTCACTAGGTAGGGGCCTGATCTACTCTGACTGGCTTTCTTATAAGAGGAGGCGAGGCCACAGATACGCACAGAAGGATGGCCACATGATGATGCAGGGGAAGGTGGCTACCTGCAGCCAAGGACAGAGGTCTCAGGAGGAACGCAGCTACTGGCCCCTGGACTCATGGCCTCCAAAGACAGGAGAGAGCACATGCATGTTGTTGAGCTGTCCAGCCTTGGCACTTTGTCACAGCAGCCCTAGCAAACCCATACGCACCGCATATAAATGTCACCTTAACAAAAATAGGCACATACTGGGCTCTCCTAAGGAAGTACATATTGAGCTGGTTTCAGGGAGGGCCTGATGCCTGCACTTTATTTTGAAAGGAATAAGAGGGAAGAGGGAATGGTAGGGCACAGTGGCTCATACCTATAATTCCAGCACTCTGGGAGGCCAAGGCAGGAGGAATGCTTGAACTCACTTGAGGCCAGGAGTTTGAGGTTGCTGTGAGCTATGATGCCACATACTCTACCCAGGGTGATAATGTGGGATTCTGTCTCAAAAAAATAAAATAGGCTTGGCGCCCATTGTGCAGTTGTTACAGTGCCAACCACATACACGGAGGCTGGTGGGTTTGTACCTGGCCTGGGCCTGCTAAACAACAATGACAACTACAACAAAAAAATAGCCAGGCATTGCTGTGGGCACCTGTAGTCTCAGCTACTTGGGAGGCTGAGGCAAAAGAATTGTTTAAGCCCAAGAGTTTGAGGTTGCTGTGAGCTGTGATGGTACAGCCCTCTACTGAGGGTGACATAGTGAGACTCTGTCTCAAAAAAATAAAGAATAAAAAAATGAAATAAACCCAATAGGTGTAAGTGTACAGAACAAGCCTTAAGATATGATTGATACATTCAGAAAGAAAATGAAGAGATGGAGAATTTCGTCAGATGACTGGAACCTGTAAAGAAAGAATCACAGAGTAAGTCCAGAACCGACATGTAAAATCGCTGAATTTAAGACCTGAACAGATGGGTCTAAAAGCAGTCGGTGCACCGCAGAAGAGATTAGTGAAGTGGAAACCAGGTGAGTAGCAAAGGTGCAGAATGCAACATGAGGAGTAAAGATGGGTAAAGACAGAGAGAAAGCACAGAGCAGGGCACTCCACGTCCTGTTCCCGCTCTGCGCGCCTGCTCTCACCTCTGTGACAGGCGTTCAGACAGAGATAGATGGAGGAAGGGAGAAACAGAGAGACAGGAAGGGAGAGAGAGAAAGACACGGACATATGGAGAGACAGACAGACTGAGAGGGAGTGAGAGCGAGAGACAGACAGACAGAAACAGAGGACAGAGCAAAAGACCACAACAACATCCCCTGTTCCCTGCTCCCTTTGCTCTCTCCAGCTGCTCTGCCTTCAAGTCTGTCGCTTTGAGTGTTTTCCTGAACATTCTTTCACACTGGTATGGGCAGCAATATGGCCCTCCAGACCCTCCTGTGTCTTAGGCACCTCCTCTCCCAAGTCCCCACCATTCTCTACTGTGAGAGCCACAGCAGGTGGCTGGTGATGCTTTCAGATGTGTTTGCAAACCCTCTTTTCTCCAGATCCTGCTTTCTTGAGTGTCCCTAGAGGGAGCCACTTCTCACAAAGTATGGTAGGAAGAGTCAGCATCACTCGTGGATGGTATGGCAGCTCTCTCGTTCTGGGCAGAGCCACAATCATACTGGGAGGACAATGGAACATCCCGTGGCGAGAACTCCACCCTGAGGGATGGCAACGTCACACCAGTTACCACATGAGTGGGCTTATAAGTGGAGGCTGCAGTTCCATTTGGGTCTTCAGATAGCCAGGATCACTACCTAAGCCTCTTCCAGATCCTGTGTGTAATGGGAAATTTTTGTTGTTTTAAGCTGCTAAATTTGGGGACAATTTTCTTCGAAGCAATGGGTAACTAATATACGAGAGGTGGCCAAAATGTGTACCAATACTGGACTATGGGACTGTAATTTCATACAAATTTTGAGATCAATTTGGCAATACCTGGTAAAGACAAGGCATGTGTGACCTGCATGCAGTGATGGCAGTCCTGGGCTCCCTCCTAGGGAGGTACCCATACACACAGGGACACAGGGACAGGAGTGTTCACTGTAGCGGCCTCAGTTTCCCTAGAACGAGTTATGCCTTGTTCTTTTAAAAAGGAATGTCTCAATGTAAATAAATATCAGAAACATCGATAAGGAGAAAATGCAAGTGGTATGAGGCCATTGATGTATAATTTTAAAACATGCAAAATTGTTTATGGACAGCATAAATAAGTAGTTTGGTGCTGGCCGTCAAACAGGGCAGTGGAGTAGCATTACCTTTGGGCAGGGAGGGGGGAATTGATTCTGGAAAGACTCAGGGGCTCTAGAGTGTTCCAGAAATTCTGAAGAACTCCCTGGAAAAACTCCAAAACAAAACCCCAGAGAACCCCAACTCAAAGAGCTGAACCAAAGAGCAAATACAGAAAAATGCTACACTCTGGTGCCGCTGGGATCCTTGGGTCTTTTCTATTTTCTCTCTACTTTTGGGTTGTTTGCTACTGATTTAGGCTTTCCAGAGTACAGAAACCCTTCTGGCTCTCATCTCCAAGGTGGCCTTGCATGTTCTCAGGTAGCCAGTTAGAGCTTCACTCATGAGCTGTCCTTACCCTGCAGGGGATGCTGGGCTGGAACTGGCTGGCTGGAGGGGACAGGGAGGCTTTGCACTCAGTCAGGAAGGGACTCAGATGCCAGCACTGCTCCACCTATGACAGATATTTACTGATATTTAAAATATTCCCTTGTATTTGATTCAATAGTCTTATTCTTTTGCTTTTACCATTAATTCTTAATACAGCTTGAAAATTTAATTTTAGAACAGTGCAAGATTGGGATTCAATCTAGCCTTTTTCTCCTCTTTATGGAAATCCTAACTTTATTGAAAACTCAGTCTTTTTCTCACTGACTTAAGGTTCCTAAATTTCTTGTATATTTGGACAATTTCTGGAGCCTGAGATTTATTTCACTTGTCCCTGTACAAATATTATTTGGTCTTTTTTTTTTTTTTTGAGACAGAGTCTCACTATGTCACCCTTGATAGAGTACCATGGCATCGCAGCTGACAGAAACTTCAAACTCTTGGGTTTAAGCGATTCTCTTGCCTCAGCCTCCCAAGTAGCTGGGACTACAGGTGCCCGCCACAATGTCCAGCTTTTTTTTGGTTGCAGTTGTCATTGTTTGGCAGGCCCGGGCTGGATTCGAAACCACCACCAGCTCTCGTGTATGTGGCTGGTGCCCTAGTCACTGAGCCTATTATTTGGTCTTAATAGCTACAATTCGATGTAATTTTTTGATATGCAAAAGGACAATTCTTTTCTCCTTGAGTTTTCCTTTCTTTTCTTTCTTTCTTTTTTTTTTTTTCTGAGACAAGATCTCTCTCTGTTAACTAGGCTGGAGTGCAGTGATCATAGCTCATAGCCTTAAACTCCTTGGCTTATGTGAGCTGACTGCCTTGGCCTCTCAGAATGCTGGGATTATAGGTGTGCACCACCAAGGCTGCCCTCTTTTCTTTTACAATTTTTTTGGGCCCAGCACACTCACACCCTATAAGCCTAGTACTCTGAGAGGCTGAGGCAGGAAGATCACTTGAGCTGTAGGAGCTCAAGACCAGCATGGGCAAGAGTGAGGTGTCTAGTAAAAATAGAAGAAATTTGTCAAACGTGATGGTGGGCACCTGTAGTCTATTACAGGGCTACTTGGGAGGCTGAGGCAGGAGGATTGTTTTATTTTTATTTTTAGAGACAGAGTCTCACTTTGTCGCCCTTGGTAGAGTGCTGTGGTATCACACAGCTCACAGCAACCTCCAACTCCTGGGCTTAAGCGGTTCTCTTGCCTCAGCCTTCCGAGTAGCTGGGACTACAGGCACTCACCACAATGCCTGGCTATTTTTTTTCTTGCAGTTTGGTGGGGGCCAGGTTTGAACCTGCCATCCTTGGTATATGGGGCTGGCACCCTACTCACTGAGCCACAGGCACTGCCCTTTTATTTTTATTTTATTTTTTTGAGACAGACCCTAAAGCTGTCACCCTGGTAGAGTGCTGTGGTATCACAGCTCACAGCAACCTCCAGCTCCTGGGCTCAAGCGATTCTCTTGCCTCTGCCTCCCAAGTAGCTGAGACTACGGGTGCCGGCCACAATGCCTGGCTATTTTTTGGTTGTAGCCATCATTGTTGTTTGGTGGCCCAGGCTGGATTCGAACCCACCAGTTCAGGTGTATGTGGCTGGTGCCTTAGCTACTTGAGCCACAGGCGCTGAGCCAGGAGGATTGTCTGAATCCAAGAGTGTTAAGTTGTTATAAGCGAGGCTGAATCCACAGCACTCTAGCCTGTGGCAACAGAGTGAGACGTGATATTTGCAGATTATCTTTTCCAGATGACTTTAGGGTCAGTTTATTTTTATGTATTGAGACAGTCTCTCTATGTCACTCTCAGTAGAGTGCTGTAGTGTCACAGCTCACAGCAACCTCAAACTCTTGGGTTTAAGTGATTCTCTTGCCTCAGGCTCCCAAGTAGCTGGGATTATAGGTGCCTGCCACAATGCCCGCCTATTTTTTTGTTGTAGTTGTCATTGTTGTTTAGCTGGCCTGGGCCGGGTTGCAACCTGCCAACCACAGTGTATGTGGCTGGTGCCCTAACTACTGAGCTATGGGTACTGAGCTGGAATCAGTTTATTAAGTTCTTTGAAAAATTCTTTGGACATTTTGATTGAGATTATATCATTTTACAAACTAGCTTGTAAAGACTTTACATATTTACAACTTTGCCTCCCTGTGAGAATAGGACTTCTTTCTGATTTGGCTTGTGGGCCTGTTAAGTTCTACAGTTAAGATTTAGAGTTCTTTAAAAATGTGGTTATGGCTGAGCACAGTGGCTGAGGCCTGTAATCCAGCATTCTGGGAGGTTGAGGCAGTGGATTGCTTGAGCTCATGAGTTCAAGGACAGCCTGAGCAAAAAAGTGAGACCTCTGTCTCTATTAAAAATAGGAAAACTGAAGCAAGAGGATGGCTTGAACCCAAGAGTTAGAGGTTGCTGTGAGCTAAGATGCCACAGGACGTAACCCAGGGCAACAGCTTGAAACTCTATCTCAAAAAAAAAAAAAAAGTGCTCTTGGGCAGTGCCTATGGCTCAAAGGAGTAGGGCACGGGTCCCATATGTCGGAGGTGGCCTGTTCAAAATCAGCCCTGGCCAAAAACTGCCAAAAAAAAAAAGTGCTCTTGCACCTTTCTTTTCTTTTATAATTGAGACAGAGTCTCACTTTGTCACCCTCTGTAGAGTACTATAACATCATAGCTCACAACAACCCCAAACTCTTAGACTGAAGAGATTAACTTGACTCAGCCTCCCAAGTAGCTGGGACCACAGGCGCCCGCCACAACGCCCGGCCATTTTTTGGTTGCAGCCATCATTGTTGTTTGGTGGGCCCAGGCTGGGTTAGGGTTAGGCTGGGGATTCGAACCTGCCACCTTAGGTGTACGTGGCTGGCGCCTTAGCCAATTGAGCCACAGGCGCTGAGCCGCTTTTTTTCCTTTCTTGCTCTCTTTCCCCCCTTCTCTTCTCCTCCCCTTCCCTCCCCTCCTCTCCTCTTTCCTTTCCTCACCTCATCACAGCTCAGCCTCCAACTCCCGGGCTCGGCTCTTACTTCAGCCTCCCTAGTCGCCTGACCACAAGATGCAGCCCCCCACCCTGGGCTCTCATTTCTTTTTAGGCTAATTCCCGGGGTGGTCGCTGTGTGCGGCGACTGTGATGACATCTGCAGATATTCGAGGGCCCGCGCAGGTTGCACTATGGGCTTGGGCCACACAGCGATGTAGCTAAAGAGGTGGCCACAAGAAATTGTCAGAAAGTGGGGAGTCCTGGCAGAACAGAAAAAGGGGCCAGGACAGCGAATGGGGAGGCTCTGGAACCCCGGCGCGTGGCGGGATGGGTGTTGCAAGCGCGGAGGGCCAGGCGGGACGCCCCGAGGCTGGGGTCTCGGCGCTAGGACTTGGGCAGCTGGGTACGCGAGCGCAGCTTCCCAGGCTCTGCCGCCAGATCCAGCTCCAGCTCTAACTCGGAGACCGGCGCCAGGACGTGCTCAGTCTCAAGGCCGGCCCTCCTTCCCTGGCCCCGCCTCATGTCCCGTCTCTTGCCGGTCCCCAGCTCTGTGGCCCATCCCAGACCGGGCTCAGCTCCAAAGGCCTGTCCTCCCCCATGGCCCCTCCCCAGACACGCCCACCACCAGTCGAACTCAGGGCTCGACCCCGCCCCCAGGCACGCCCATAGTTCCGGCCCCGCCCCGCCCCCTCCAGCCGCCGCTGCTACGCCGCGGGAGAGGCCTACCGGCTTGCGGCGAGGAGGGTCAGCGGCGGCTTCGGCCCAGAAGTCGTCGGTTCGAGACCTTGCTTAGCCGCCGCCGTCCCAGTGTTTGACCCAGTCCTACGAGCACGGCCGTTGCGGGCGGCGCGGCCTGGGCGCTTGCGGCGAATCTGCGGCTGCGAATCTGCGGCTGCGAATCGCGAGAGCGGCGGAGCCGGGCGGGCGCGGTGGGGCCTGGGCGGACGCGCGGAGGTACCGCGACCCAGGACCGCGGGCCGGGGGGCAAGCCCTGGTTCCGCACAGCCGCGGCATCATGACGGGCCGCGTGTGCCGCGGCTGCGGCGGGACGGACATCGAGTTGGACGCGGCGCGCGGCGACGCGGTGTGCACTGGCTGCGGCTCGGTGCTTGAGGACAACATCATCGTGTCCGAGGTGCAGTTCGTGGAAAGCAGCGGCGGGGGCTCCGCGGCAGTGGGCCAGTTCGTGTCGCTCGACGGTGGGTCCGTGGGACGTAGTGCGGGGCGGTAGGCACAGAGGGGCGGCGGGACCGAGGGGACAGCGGAGCGTGCGGGGCCGGGGCCCCTGCGGGCACGGCGGGCGGGGGCGGGCCGGCTGTGGGGGTAACGGTGATTCTGAACCCGGGTTTCCAGGAGAGGCGGCGAGCGGACTCGGGCAGCGGCCTGGGGCTCGGGCGGACGCGGGGTTTATCCGTTGTACAGCCGCGCGTTTGACTCGCTGAGGGATCGATCGACTGTCACCGCAGTGGGGATGAAGGAAGTTCCATCAGCCTAGGAAGTTCTGGAGCCTCTGGCACCTGCTGCTCTGCGCTCGAACTGTAATTGTGTTTTTTCAGGAATGTCTGATACTTGGAATCGGATTATCCGGAACATTTGGGGCCAGGTGCCATGGACATTAGGGGTCTTCTAACTATTTTTTTAATGTCTGACCAGGATTCCAGGGTTGGACAAACCAGGGTTTCTTGAAGTATGCTTTATTTAGATTGTGGCCAGTTTCAGGTATTTATGATTGGAGTTGCTACAGGCATTCATGCTTAACTCCGTGTGCAGATAAGTTTTCATTTGTCTTGGGAAGTTAGTTATATGGTTAACTCTCTAAGAAATAGTCAGACTCTTTGAGTGTGCTGTACCATTTCTCAGTTCTCACCAGTTTCATGTGTGCACCAGTACTTGCGTCGTCCTTGTTTTCTATTTTAGTCATTTAGTAGCTGTTTGGTATCTCATCATGATGTTAATGTGCATTTCCTTAATGACAAGTAATGTTAATCCTCTTTTAATGTGCTAAATCTTCCTTGCTGAAATGTCTGTTCAGGTCTTTCGCTCGTTTTTTTTCCGGGGGGGGGGGGGGGGTTTCTTAGGTTGAATTTTTAGATATTTTTATATTCTTTTTAAAAGCCCAGTCCTTTGGGTGGCGCCTGTGGCTCAGTGGGTAGGGTGCTGGCCCCGTATGCTGAGGGTGGCAGGTTCAAACCTGGTCTGGGCTGAACTCCAACAAAAAAAATAGCCAGGTGCAGGTGCTTGTAGTCCCAGCTACTCCAGGGAGGGGAGGAGCTGGGGGGCTGAGGCAGGAGAATCGCCTCAGCCCCCCAGCTCAGCCTCCCTCAATCGCAGGAGTTGGAGGTTACTGTGAGCTGTGTGATGCTACAGCACTCTACCGAGGGTGATAATATGAAACTCTGTCTCTACAAATAAAAAGAGATCTTCAATGAATCTATTTAAATCAGAGAAGACAACAAACGACAGGGTTTATAAAGTGTGACTACTATTTAAGTCTGTTTCAGAATCAGTAGATGGGAGAAGACTGTTAAGAGGAAGGAGGCAGTGACAGATTATGTATGAAAAAGAGAAAAAAAGGTCAGGTGCAATGGCTCAGGCCTATAATCCCAGCACTTTAGGAGGCTAACCCAGGAGAATCACTTGAGGCCAGGAGTTTTAGATCACCAGGGGCAACACAGACATAGCAAGGCCCTGTCTCAACAAAAAAAATTTTTTAAATTAGCTAGGTGTAGTGATGCACACCCAGCTACTCAAGAGGCTGAGCCAGGAGGATCACTTGAGCCCAAGAGTTCAAGGCTGCAGTGAGCTGTGATACAGCCACTGCATTCCAGCCTGGGTGACAGTGTGAGACACTGTCTCTGAATAATTTTTTAAATACACAGACAGACTGTAACAGACAAGTGAAAGAGAAATTGAGGGAAGAAGACAAGAGACAAGTACCTTACAAAGGATGGTCTTCAGGGAATTATGAAGACATAAATTAGACTGAGGAAGGTCAGGGAGAAACAAATAAGGAGTAGAAGAAAAAAAACTGAGGACTATTTTGTCAACAGTATACACAAAGAATAAAGAATACAAATCTTCAAAAGGACTCATGGCAGCCTTTCATTGTATGCATGGTTCTGATGAGCTATAATAGACAGTTTCAGACCCTGAAACCCACTCATCAACCAATTCACCTTCAGAAATAACAGCTACTTTATTATTCTTTGGGCAACCACCAAACCACTCTGCAGTGGTCTGAATGAGACTGATTCTACCACTAGGTTCCTATGTTGGCCATGTGACCCAGGCCAGGATAGTCAGAACATCTAATACTCTGGGATGGACACACAATTCACATAGGCCAATCACAACCAGGTATTATTCCCAGGATTTCTGCTGAAACTATTACAAAAAGAAGCTATTTCCAAGGCAGTCACTAAGCTATGAGAGCTCTGAAGACATGAGACCATAGGTCCAATAATCACATTGGGCAGTTTATCGAAAAATGAAGGGAAACACAGGAAAGTAGTATGAAAAAATGGGGACAGAGATTTCTTTTCTTTTTTTGAGACAGAGTCTCACTATGTCACCCTTGGTAGAGTGCCATGGTGTCACAGCTCACAGAAACCTCAAACTCTTGGGCTTAAGCAATTCTCTTGCCTCAGCCTCCCAAGTAGCTGGGACTACAGGCACTTGCCACAAAGCCTGGCTATTTTTTTGTTGCAATTGTTTATCTGGCCCTGGCCAGGTTCAAACCCACCACCCTCAGGGTATGTGGCTGGTGCCATAACCACTATGCTAAGCACACCAAGCCAGGACAGAGAGATTTCTAACGAAAGCATTAGGAAACTGGAAGTCAGCCTTACCCAAACTTAGCTGTAACTCTATGCCAACAAATATCTCCTTAAGTTTATGCCAGTTTGATTTAGGTTACTATCACCTAAAACTGTATGCTGATTAACACAACTATGAACTCTTGTTTTTAAAATTTTGGGGGTTCATAGACTTCCTGAATGCCTACAAAGATATAGTTAGTAAAGAAGACCATGGAAAAAAAACAAGAAAAAATTGTTTTTTATTTTTTTATGAGGAAGGTCAAAAGTGATAGTAATTGCCAGATATTTTAACATCCACAGTTTAAAGTGTTCCAAAGATCACATGTCATTTTAGAAAAAACTGTCACTAGGTAAATCTTGAAATTTAGAAAGAGACCTATACATTATACTTTCTCCTGTGCATAGAACGTACATGTCATGACTTATCTTTTAAAATAGGTATTCTCAGAAAGCAGGTAACAGTGGGTTTTAAGAGCTTATACTATATAAATATTATATGGAAATTCCATTTTGCAGATATAGTACACACAAAACTACTGGATTACTACAGAAGAAAGTAACTTAATATTCTACATTCACTTAGAATATAGAACTCAAATTTTTTTAGCATAATGCCATAAAACTAAATTAGTGTTTACCTTTACTATAAGCACAACATAAGTATTTGTGATTTATTACTATTAAGTTAACCTAAAAGATTAAAAGGAAAAGAAAAACTTGAGTAGTTTACTTACATCACAACTACAGCCAAAGACTCCATTAGAAAAGGAAATCAAGTTATAGGATTTGTCACCCCAGCGTACCATTGGATCTCCAGTAAGGACCATTGCAGTTATCTGAAATAAATTTTATTTTTTCCAAATGAAAAGGATTTTTAACATTGGTGTGTAAGTATATACACCTTAAACACATATATCATCTCGCCTTTCCTCTTTAGGTCAACAAAAGTTATTAAAATGATTCTGGCCCTGATTTTAGCTGTTTCTCAAAATGTCAAGTTAAGAAAATCCTACTAGAAAAGAGAAGGCTGGTATAATATTCATTGAGTGTTTATTCATTAAGTGTTTCATACACATGAAAAGAACAAGGCTTTGGTAATGTTAATAAGTATATTAAAGTCTAGGTAGGAGGAAAAAAAAATTTTTTTTTGAGACAGTCTCACTCTGTCACCTGGGTAGAGAGCAGTGGCCTCATGCTAGATCACCACAACCTCAGACTCCTAGGCTCAAGCAATCCTCCTGCCTCAGCCTCCCAAGTAGCTATAACTACAGGTACATGCCATCACGTCCAGTTAATTTTTCTATCTATCTACAGAATAGGTCTTACTTTGCTCCGGCTGGTCTAGCACTCCTGACCTCAAGTGATCCTCCTGCCTCAGCCTCCCATAGTAATAGGATTACAGGCATGAACCACCATGCCTGGCCAGGAGGAAAATATCTCAAGAAATCATATGCCACTAAACTCATTTTGCAAACTGTATGTTTTGGCCCATTAGTAAGTCATAAAATTAATTAATGCATCAAATCAATATTCTTTACCAAAAAATTAGAATAAAAATAGAATAGAAATATCAGAGTACATCACAAAAGTAATTACTGTTTTGTAAAACTTCTTTTATATATATGTGTGTGTACATGCATACATGTGTATACATATATGGTAGATTACAATCTAAATGTATTTGTAACTACAGATTATGGCCCCCAGGAAAAGCCTGAACAATACTACATTAAAACATGTTCTTCCTTAAGAAGTTTGGCCATTTTCCTCCAAAAATAAATAAATAAATGAATAAAGTCATTTTCTAGCTATAAGATTTTTAATAATGGATCATGTTTTTTCTTATCTAAAATTCATGAATGTGAAAAAAATTTCATGAATGCATTATTAAATAAGTGTTTCCAAAAGACTATGAGACTTCTATTAATACAATTACTACCTCTTGTTATTTCCCAGGAAATGAAAATATCAGGTAGTGGGAAGGGAGGGGCACAAAATAAGGCCACATTTATAATTAAACTCACCAAAGTCAGTGTGTTCAATAAAATCAAATGATATAATAAATCACCTACTAGGGGGATAATTCATAGGGTAGACCCTCCCAACTAAAGTGTCAAGATATACCAGTGTGGGTTACAGGTAGATTCTCATTGCTATCTTTGACAAAAAAAAGTTCATTTAAGCCAGTGTTCTGTATACATTTTCTGTGTTGGCCATTAATAAAAAGGCTGAGAAACCCTGACATGAGATATGCAATCAACAGTTATATTTCTTCAAAAAAGTAAAAATTATATCTGAAGAATCCCAAAAAATGTAGCAAGGATTTACAAAGCACTATTTATGTATACGCTTTAATTTGGTATGTATATATTGCATAACTAAAAAAAAGTGTTACACAAGCATGAATATACGTTTGGCACCTATGGCTCAAGTGGCTAAGGCGCCAGCCACATACACCTAAGGTGGCGAGTTTGAATCCAGCCCGGGCCCGCCAAACAATAATGACGGCTGCAACCAACAAATAGCCGGGCATTGTGGCGGGTGCCTGTGGTCCCAGCTACTTGGGAGGCTGAGGCAGGAGACTCGCTTGAGTCCAGGAGTTGGAGGGTGCTGTGAGCTGTGATGCCATAGCACTCTAACCAGGGGGATAGTGTGAGGCT